>OY757274.1:4829587-5098534 GCA_963584085.1 Pyrausta aurata
GGGTCGCCTCTCAGCCAGCGTGCAGGCGGCCATGCGGGCCTCGGCCGCTCGCTGCCCACCGTACAGGGGCACCAACGTCAGCCGATACGCGCCCACCGGCCCCCGCCCCGCGCGCTGCCCCGACCGCCGCTACGGCGTGTGGTGCCACGCGACCACCCCTCCCCACGACTCGACCACCGGTTCCAACTCACACATCTGCCGCAACCGCAGGAACAAAAAACAACAAAAACAGAGCCAGAGGAAACGAAAGAACCGACAGAAACAACAGAAACAAGCCCGCCGCAACCAGAGGAACAGCAAACGTCACAATCGGAGAAACCGGAGAGCCCGAAAACGGCAGAACAGATAGCGGCCGACGGACAACAGCCGTCCACGAGCGCAGCAGCAACGAGCGCAGCGGCAATGGACACCAGTTTAAGAAAAAAACGACTCTACAGCACCGTCCTCAGCATGAGCGCGCCTGCTCCACTCAATCTTACACCCGTCGGTTGCGTACGGCTGACGCAAAAACTTGTAACCCCCGGAATCCTCAAGCTAAACCCGAAGATTGTCCTCCCCTCCGCGCGGATACGACCGCCGAACGTCGACAACAAGTTCGAGGAACTAGAAAAGAGGCTTTAGAACAGTACAAAGCCTCCGACGAAAGTATAGACACCAAGTTCCGTGAGCTGGAAAAACAGGCGGTCGAGCAGTACAGCACAAGCAACAGCAACACCAGCTGCAGCAGCGGCAACTCAGCCGAGAAAGGCACTTCGAGTCCATCCGTGACCGAGGACGTAAAAACTAAGAAACAGCCGGCAAAATTTCATAAAGAAAAAGCAGTCGACAGCGTCGTGATATACTCGCAAAACTTTCCGGACCTCAATGCGAAGGGGCATACCTCTAGTGTTATGAATTTAAAAAACTTCCACACCCCCCCGAGGGGGGAAAAAAAGGAGCAAACTCACCGGCCGAGTAAACTGCGGAGCTTGAAGACTGAGAGTCAGCGGGCGGCCTCGGACACCGACTACGAGGCGAGAGAGGCGAAAGGGCACAAGGGGCCACTTCGGTGGACCCTCCACGTGGTGCCGCCCAAGAAGAGGCACCTGACGCTGTGTGTGTCGGACTTCTCATCAGACGAGGAGATGGAGGACGCGAGCGGTTCCATCAAGGACGCGGGCCCGCGCATCAAAAATCACATCGGCAGCAAACTAAAGATGTCCGCCCACGGCGCGGGCGACCTGCATCCCATCATGAGAAAAACGTAGCATTATTTATTCGTCACCCGCCCGCCGAGGTGTCGAACGCATACGTGATTGCTACTCGTTTATTTTTACACTTTACACACACTCTAGCCACTGAAAGTTGAAGAGAACAAAAGAAAATTGTGGAAATGTCTCTCTATAGCCGGTCACAGAGAAGCCTAACTGAATCGATTAAATTCCTGTGTGTGGTGTTGGATTTTTGACTGCTTTATCGTCAACTTTTAGTGGTCCGAGGTTTTTGATAGAAATATTGCAATGAATGGAGTTTTTGTGAGATCCGTGCCGGAGCAGACGTGTATCGAACTGTGTTGTGACCGGCCATTGTCCCGTGTTACAGATAAAGCTGTTTTAGCAATGTGCTTATTTTTACTAGTCATAAATGCTTTGTATATATATTTTTGATTTTTGAATTTATTATTGAGTACAAACGTGATTTCAGTTCATAGCATAGGTAAATTCATTTAGTAGGTAAATTAGGTTTTCATTCAGTAAGCTACTATTTTTTGGATAAATTTGAAATCAAAGACATGGGTGTTCAACAATTATTATATTAATTAACTTTGGAATGGTAAATAGGCTCTGATTGGAACGTCTTATAAGCTCTAAATAATATTGCAGTACCTGCTGGCTTTAATATCAACTGTCAAGGAATCTCTCAAGGTCCGTTCGATCCTCGTCGAGTTGTACCTGCTCTAGTGTGATGTTGGGCCCTGGCAGAGCTGGAATAGTGAAATAATAAATAGTTTAATACACAGAAATATGTTCAAGTTGCCTAAACACATAAATAGCTGGAATAATGGTTGGTAGGTAGGGACACATGAGTTTAACAGTGCAAAATTGATAAGAAGCTATTTAATACACATGCCTGTTTCACCAACACCAAATAAGCAAGCACTAACCAAGAAATAATTCAAATAAGGAGCATCATTTTGTATGAAGTATTGAAAAGATAACCCTAATGGGAACTTATTCAGACCATAGAGAAAGAAAAAAATCTTCGCTTTATAAAGAGCGAGCTACTTAGTGAAATTCTATAGGATTTGACAGCGAAAGACCTTATGACAGCGAGACCGTTTTCTAAGAAATAATGGATTTAGTGGATACGTCAAGTTTCCGTCGTTGGAATTTTTGAAAAATTATGAATGGATATAAATATAATTTAAGTTTTGTATAACAATTTCAGATGAAATGACTTGTGCTTTCAGCAACTGTGAAGTGCGCCGAGGATACAATCCCGAAAATAATACTTTCCACCAGTAAATATGAATTATTGATAAAAATTTTAATTCCAAATTTTATAAAATTTGTGAGTGAAATCGACTCTGATGCCAAATTGTACAGTAAATTTAGGACTTCCTTTGTGATTTGCAGCCATATATCAAAGTTTCCAATAGGATAATTCAGGTATTTTCAGTAAAATAAGAAACCGTTTCTTTACACTAGGGCTTGACTAAATGATGACGTCATCAGTATCGATAATTTTTTTGACTGATTTTTTTAGGTAACCGTAATTCTTGCACAGCTTCTTCTCAGCACTGGCCCACACAACTGGCCCGAAGCTGTGCTGTGGTAAGGTCTATGTTGGAACGTGTATAAGTGCTTCTAGCAAGTCTTCATACATAAATAAATAAATATGTAATTTAAGAAAAATGAGGTTGTCTTGTTTATCAAATAAGAAGTATTATGTAATTAAAAGTGCATTAATTTAATTATTTTTGTTTCAATTTACATGATTTATCGTAACCTCGTCGATAAAACTTGGACCACCATAAGATACACATCACTATTGAACGCACACATGTAAAGTAACTTTTTGGTTACGCTGAAAATCCGCGTTTGTCATTCTATACTATACTACTTTCTATGATTCAGACATTGTGAAATAGGTCATAAATGTTGGATTTGCAACCATCAAATGTCTTAACCACATAATATCCCAAGTATAATAGAAGACATCCATATCTCATAATAATGTCCAAGTAACAAACAATGCCTATAGTGTAACAATTACCAAGTACCTACCTACATTATGTCCAAGATGAAGTGTCCGAGGTACATGTTATAAATTTCCCAAAATGTTACCTGCTGGTATATTCCCTTTGAGTAGATATCCCAAGTATAATAGAAGCCATCCATATATCATAATAATGTCCAAGTAACAAACAATGCCTATAGTGTAACAATTACCAAGTACCTACCTACATTATGTCCAAGATGAAGTATCCGAGGTACATGTTACAAATTTGCCAAAATGTTACCTGCTGGTATATTCCCTTTGAGTAGATACTTTGCCACGTCGACTTGGAATGCAACTGCACTCTTCGCCTGCAAGTCTGCTAGCTGCTGTCTCTCTCGTTCATAGCTTTCTTCTGTGTTCTTCTTCACTAATTCACTGCGAATATTTTCTAATGCAACTGAAATAAATAAAAAATGCAATTGAGCTTGCTGTTTTTAAAGCAGATTTCTTCATTTAGAAATGCCATCCATTTTTAACCCTAGGTGTTTACCTAGGGTCTGCAACTATGGATGGTTAGCATGGAAGTGAAATGCATTGGATCTAAGGCTAGGTACTGATATCATTCAACTCTAAGAAAATTCTTATAGGACAGATGATACCAAGTTGATGCTTTTCATTTATAAATATGCAGTAAATAGAGAACTGAACATAAACACAGACACAAAGTAAACTTTTAATAAATCGAATACATAAGTCTCCATACCCATTTTCTTTTCCTTATACAATGTAAGATGATAATGGTGGTCAAGTTTCCAGTTTTCCATTTTGCTTCTTTCCACTATGTCTTCAAATTCCACCAGATCCTCTTCCACAGACTTCATCAAGGTCTGCACATTCCTCAAACTATCCATACATTGAGCTACACTTGCAGTCAAGTTAGGTAAATGGGACAAAGCTTGGCCAAAGTCATGTGCAGTTTGTAACTTAACTTTCGCAGTTTCGTGCAATTGCATAATCAATTTATCAACCTCATCGGCTGCTTTAGCGTTTTTATCAGCGTTCTCATGCAACTCAGCCCATTCTTCCTGGTATTTCTCCAACAGAGCCCCACCAGCACCGTAATTCACTTTAGCCTCATTCGACACCTTATGCCTGTCTTTAAAAATGTTTTTCACTTTCTGCACTTCTTGCAACGTCTGCCTTATATTATTGTTGGATGTAAGACCATCTTGCACAACCGATATAAATTCTTTGAGATTTCCTAACATTTTCGTGAGCGAGAACAGAGATTAGAATTGTTTTCTAATTTTCGGAACAACGTAAACATTGGTGAACTGTCAAAGTCAACGTTATTATTTTGCCGTCTGTCAATAAAATGTGAAAAATGACCATCCCCGACCGCCCCTAGTCTGAAAAGATGCTGTCCAGTCCAAGGCTGTTATGCCTTTCTTTACTTAAAAAATATCGCCGATAGACCGCCCCTTATAGACTAAACTATGGTGGTCCAAGTATTTAAAAAAAACAGTGTCAACTGTCAATTATCATATGTCAAAGTCATAAAATGTCAAATTTCATAAATAACGATTTTTGTTTGTTGTTGTTTTCTTGCGTGTTCTAAATTAATTCTTTTTCCATTTTAGTTATAAATTATTTTAAGAAACATCATGTGTGATCACAAATTAAGCAGCGACGAAGTGCCTGAAAAGTTCGCAGAGTGGTTACTAGAAATGGGATGTCCTCCTGAGAAAGTTCCATCTATTGATAAAGTTGTCGAGTATGTTACTTACATTTTATTATTAATAAATACTTCATAAATTGATAACATCTGTTTCTCTTATCTATACAAGTATTACCATCATTTCATAGATCCTTCGCGATGTTAATTTTAGACAGATTTGATCCATGTAATGTGATGTAATAATATGTTCTATTTTCTGCTTATTTCAGGATGTGTCGCGGCCAGTACTACATGGTATGGCGCAGTTTGATGGAGCACGTAGAACCGAAAGACACAATTCGTCAGAAAAGACTACGTGTGTTCTGCGACGATGTTTACAAGTACAAAAGGAAGAATGCCTTCAATAAGGTTTGCTCACCCTTTCAGAAAAAGGTGATTCATATTGCTATAGCACTTTCTGTTATCCATATTGATATTATATACTAACTTTTGATTACTGGATATTAATTTGCTCTGCTTACTGCTTATTGTATTCTTAAGTTCAAATTATTTATAAATCATTTTGCTGCTTTCATATCAAATTGAATTTATTTACTGAATACTTTGAAGCTAAAGAGAGAAGGAGTAATAAAACTAGTTTCATATTTCTCACTACTAGCAGTATCCCGCAGTTTCATCCATAAACATAGTATCCCACAAATTATCATTGTAAATTATAGCCTATTTTTTATTTCTTTTATAGGCTCAGTAACAATCAAACAACCAAAATATTACATTTAGAAAACAATCGATGTTCCCGACTTAGTGCACGTCATAAAAGTATTTTTTATGTGCCTACATATAGGACTCAATATGTTCGCAACACTTTCCTGCCACGTACTTGCCGTAGTCATAATGACAGGTTTCAAGGAGTTGATATATTTGCCTCAACCTTATCTCAATTTAAAAAACAAATCCACGACCTGTCATGTGACTGCCAATAGTTTTCGTGGTAATCACTCTTTTTTCTTTTTAATTCTTTTTGAAATTTAATGTTAATCTTTTTAGTAGGTTTTGGTTTGCTCTAATGAAATGTAGTATTAGTCTGAGGAAACTTAATTGGTTTTTGTGTTATCTATAAGTTTTATTCATATCTTTACCATTATAACTGTATGTTTCCCAAATAATAATAAAATAAAAATAAAAATCAAACATTGAGGAAATTGCTAGTCGAGTGACCTTAAAAAAAACTATGCACGACATAACAATATTATTATTGAACTATATCTAGGCGAAAGACATTGGTTGTAAACTTCTTAACACATTCCGGGACACTATTCCAGACACAATAGATGTTTTATTGTTTTCACGCCTGTAGGCGTTCACTGTCCCGGAACGTGTTAAGCTATTGATTAAACAAGCTTTGTTTTATTTATACCAATGTATTAACCATATTATTGTAATGTTTCATCAAAATCTATCCAGTGGTTTTTGCGTGAAGGAGTAACAACCATACATTGATCCTCACAAGATTTCGTGTTTATAATATTAGTAGGATTATGTGTCTCTGTTTCAGTCGGACTCAAGTCCAGTTATGCCAGTGGAGCTAGAGCTCTGGCATCAACACAGTCAACTGAAAGAAAATGTGATCAACGCTGAGGAGAGAGTGGCAAAGGCTAGGGATGACCTCCACCAGCTGATGGATAAAATATCCAATAAATGTATGAAATATTTTTTTATAAAAAATACCATTATTTTAAGTAGGTATTTTTAGGGTAAATAATTTACTCAAGTACATGAACTGAGGTCAAAGTATTATTATTATTAATTTTATTTGTAAAGAATGCAGTCTTAAGCTTAACTTGCCTATAACTAAAAAAGTTCTAAATTACAGACTTAACTTTAGTCCAACAATAGTGTACTTACTTAACATGACTTTAAAAATTTGTGTATATTATTTACATTTATTTCAGGTGATAGTTTGGTAAAATGCATTGATTTAATTAAGTGTGTTTTTAACACTCACAGTGTCATTTTTTTATTTATTTATACTGTATTGCACAACCAAGAACTGTACAAAAAGTGAACTGAACGCCATATGGCATTCTCTACCAGTCATACCTTTTGTAAATTTTTTGTATTCCTTTAAGCCAAAGATTGCGGGTTCGAGTCCCGCCCCTACATAATTTTTGGTTTCATCTGGTTAAATTCATGTTCTGTTGTAAAGAGGCAAAAGTTTATCACTGGTTCTTCATTAGACAACAATTTCCTGAAAATAGAAGTAGTGCAATCTTAATTAAGCTCACTTAATTATGTTCTATCACTCAAAACTTATTGGCCAAGTTAAAATATTGGTGTCAGCACTTCTGAAACATCTGAATGAACCACAAAGACCCAAATACGCGGTGTAAAAATAGGATGAGTCAAATTCAAAGGGGTGGTGGTTAAGAGTAGAGTCTAGAATACAGGAAAAATACAAAAATATCTTTTTTTTCATTTTTCTGTATTCCAAACTCAAATTACAACCACCCCTTTGAATTTGGCTGGTACAATTTTTAAAGCCCTGTATGTTTCATGGATAAAATATTACAAACCGCTGGCTCTTAATATCTAAAAGTTCTTCAACATGTTCTGTCAACCATTGCAGTGTCTCACCGGAACGCATCACAGAAGCAAGTGCAGGACCTGCAGCGGCGCGTGTGGTTGCTGCAGCAAGTCGCAGCGGAGCTGAGGACTAAGAAGGAGAACTTGGAGGAGACCAGAGCCATCGCTGACTCTCTGTGCACCGTCGATGAGGATGTTGATGTTCAAGTGAGTACTAGCTAACGATACTAATGTTATAAAACTGAAGAGTTTGTTTGTTTGAAATCTCAAGAACTACAGGACCAATTTAAAAAAAAATGTGTTGGAAAGCTTGTTTATCGGGGAAGGATTTAGGCTATAAAACATCACGCTGCGACGGAGGGGAGTCAAACTCAAATATATTTGCTAGATGAAAATTTATTCATGTCATTATTTGTTTACACAAAAAGATGCTACATTCTTATGCATATCATGTGCTCACATGTGTTAAAGAAATAATATTGTATGATCCGCGAATATCTCGCATTTTGCTGGACCGATTTTATTGTGGTTTTCAGTAAAGTATTTGTTACATTAAGTAAATGGTTTTAGTAAGTTATTTTACTTAAATCAGGTATATTGTAACTTAAACAATAACTTAAAACGAAGAATTTTATGTTTTTACAAAAATGAACTGCCTTAAAAAAACATAGGACTAAAATAACGCTAATAGGAGTAGGTAACAAACTCATTTGAAGTCGGTGCATGTCAACCTTAACGGATAATCCGATGATGGGTAAACCGCTTCATTGAGACTTCGCCTGCGCGGCACAGGGGCGCGGGGGGAGGCGATAGCGGGTCGTGCGAGGGATGCGGGCGGCGCGAAATCACCCTCCCGCGCCGCTCACTAACCGCGCTTTCGTCTCCCCCCGCACCCCTGTGCCCCGCAAGCGAGGTCTCATTTTCGCGGTCTACCTATAGCAAGCAACACACTAGGCGGTTTTTTGACGTGATAACGTCTTTAAAATCGTTTTAGTCGGGTGACATGTTCAGAAACTTGTGTCACACCAAAACCTCACGAGCGCGATCGCAGGTATAACGAGAGAGAGACGGACCGATCTTCCGTCTCATCTCGAGCGCTGCCAGTCATTCCGTGAAACTTGTCACGCGGAATCCTCACGAGCGGAGGCTGGCATAGCGTTCGAGTGAGTGGACCGATCTTCCGTCTCTCTCACTCTAGTTATCACGTAAACATCTCGATCGTAAACCTACTTTACAAACAACCATTTTTTTATATATTTTTTTTTGGTCATGTTCCAGAGCAAACTGGACAAGTACATAACGTCGGCGCGGCGGCCGAGCGCTGTTGCGGGCGCGTCGATGCTCGCCGCGAACCCCGTCGCCTGCTCCTCCGTCGTGTCCGCCAGCGGGGACGCCAACGATGCCGGTGAGACCTGACAACCTCCGGATTGTGTTATAGTCCGGATTCTTTTGCTTGTCGACTATTGTAAACAACCTTGACATATCTGACGTTTGAAAAATCGACACTATAACTAATAAAATTGAAAATAGCTATGAACACTTCGATAGGCAAGTAAACAATCATAGAAAGAAAGAAAGAAAGAAACATTTATTTGACACACAACAATACAGACATAATAAAAATAATAATTAAAAAAACATGATTGTGTATCAAAAATAGAATATCATAGGCATAATTGTTTATAAATTGTATTTGATTAAAAATATATGTTTATCATTGAGTAATGAGATTGGTGACCTTCACCGGCTCCTATTTATTTATTTAAAAACTTTAATATAAGTGTACAAAAGGTGGTATGCTAAAAGCATTCTCTCCCAGTCATACCTTTAGGTCATGAGAGACTCAGACTAATAGTAAGGTAGAAAGCGATTTCGTATCTAAATATTCTGACTATTAGTGGCTATGAAAGGTTAAAAGAATATATTTTTATCAATCATAATCAATGAAATTAAGAAATGTTTCTGTATCCAGTGTTGAGATGAACCCGAAATATCACGTATATTTTTTTATTCTGTTAAAAATATGGTACTGATAGTTTTTCTTTCTTATTTTTTTAATTTTTTAGAAGAGCAGCTTATCTGGCTGCCCAAGTGTCGCGGCGACGCGCTGTGGTCTCGACTGAGCGAGCGGCGCGCGGGGCTCGCTGCGGGACTGTCGAAAGAGGTCGCCGCACCACCATCTATCGTCACGTGAGTGTATAATACAGAATACAGCCGAATAAACCGGCCAAGTGCGAGTTGGACTCACGCACTAAGGGTTCCGTGCCAGCTTTAAATGAATAAGGATCCACCTACTTCCACTTAGCAAAAATACCACAATATTTTGTTGACAGCAAATATAACTTTATTGTTGTTATGTTTGCGGTTGTTGAAAATGTGCCATATATCAAAAACTAGTTACTAGTTCGATATCCTTCAAACCAATGTATGAGGGACGCCTATTTTACCACTTTGGAAGCGTCCAACTCTCCTAAACCTCGCCTTGAGAGACCTATCCATAGACACCCCACATGCATGGGTTTGTCAAAATTTCTTAAGGGTTCCGTTTTTTGCAATTCGGCTACGGAACCCTAAAAACAAAGCTTCCGAGCAAAATTGCTAACAGCAAACAGTAGTATAGTCCGTTTTTCTTTGCTTGTCTAATAGTGTAAAGAATCTTGACATTTCTTTTTAATGTAACAATTTATTTTAAAATAATATAAATACATTAATCACACTCTACACAAGTAATTTATCGTAGTGAGATCCTTTTAAATCAAACAATTAACTAATATTATTTTAAAAGTTACTTAATGATTAAGCAAACTCAAAACGCGCTATATAATGGAATAAATAGTAATTGTTGTTCTTCCAGCATCAGCCCCCAGTCGGTGCTATCTCACACAGCGGCGCTGCACTGTACTCTGGCGCTCGAAGCGCTCAAACACCGCGCTCACATCAAGCAGACACACAAACGATTGGCCGCTGCAGTTGCCGACTTGAATGTAAGTAACCAGTGATGATGGTCGGATCCGAAAAGTGGTATAGATCCGAATGTCATCACTGGTAGCCATTCAACTAGTATTAGGCGTATGGAACTGACATCTCGAACATGTCTCGTGCGCCATGAATTGACGCCACTTGTCATCAACCCCAAAAATTATCCACTTTAACCCCAAAACGTTTTATATTTTATTTTTGGAAGGACTATAATTTTCTACTTTGGGGTTATAATGGAATAAATGTATGGATTTAAATATTTCGAGAACAATGAATTAAGTGGCATAAGCCTATCAAATGATTTAATATTCGAAAATCAAACTTCAAGAAATACGTCATAATATTGTCGTCTCATTTGAGACACATTTTTGGCTTGGCATAGCTTCTGTACACGTCCTGTAGTAATAACAACTCATGGTTAGTAGCACTCACTGGTTGAAGACTTCTTCAGACACTGAGATAATTTAGAGGAGAAGACACTCTTGCGCAATTTCCCGAACGCTGCCCAGCCGATTTGGATTCGTCGATTGAGTTGTTTTAATTCATTGTGAAATTTATTGTGTTTGCGTCTGTTTATTGTATATGTGTTTGTGAGCCGAATAAATGTATGGGAACTGCTAGTAAATCATATAAATGAAATCAATCCTCCACTCCACAGAACTACCTATCAGGCGAAGCATGCGAGCTACTAGTGGTCCGCTGCGAGAAAGCACGCGCGGAAGCGCGAGTTTCGACCCTAAGGACGTTACTCGATGACGTCACAGCGCGACGAGGCGCTTTCGAAGCTGGCGGTGATTCAGCTGGAGACACCAGGACTACTGCCAAGCAGATAGCTGCTGTGGATAAGGCTATTGTGAGTTGGACCTTATTACATAGTCTTAAGGCATATATTAGATTATGTTTCGACCCAAAGGACATTACTAGATGACGTCACAGCGCGTCATAGTGCTTTTGATGCTGGCGGTGATTCAGCTGGAGATACCAGGACTACTGCCAAGCAGATAGCTGCTGTGGACAAGGCTATTGTGAATTGGACATTATTACATAGACTTAAGGCATATATAAGATGATGTTTCGACCCTAAAGACACAATAGATGACGTCATAGCTCGACATGGTGCTTTCGAAGCTGGCGGTGATTCAGCTGGAGATACCAGGACTACTGCCAAGCAGATAGCTGCTGTGGACAAGGTTATTGTAAGTTGGACCTTATTACATAGACTTAAGGCATATATTAGATTATGTTTCGACCCTAAAGACATTACTAGATGACGTCACAGCGCGTCAAAGTGCTTTTGAAGCTGGCGGTGATTCAGCTGGAGACACCAGGACTACTGCCAAGCAGATAGCTGCTGTGGACAAGGCTATTGTGAGTTGGACCTTATTACATAGTCATAAGGCATATATTAGATTATGTTTCGACCCTAAGGACATTACTAGATGACGTCATAGGGCGACATAGTGCTTTCGAAGCTGGCTCTTCAGCTGGAGACAAAAGGACTGCTGCCAAGCAGATAGCTGCTACAAAGTTATTGTGAGTTGGACCTTATTACATAGAGATAAGGCATAAACAGTGTGTTTTGGATCGGACCTCCGATATTTCACCTACGTATTCTATAGCTAATTTTATCGGTAAAATGCTAGGCAAAGGAGGCATCGCATCCCTCATCCCTCTGAGTGAGAGGCATTTTAAAAATTTACTTTGCAAAACTATCGGTGCCCATTCAAACTCGTTTTATTTTCATTGTCTGTAGCCGACATACACAAATGACACCTCATTTTAAAGCTGATAAAATTCTCTTTCATTTAATAGCATAATTAACCAGAAATATTGAAAAATAACAAACAAAAATTGATGATTTGTTCGAAAATGTTGCTTAATTTTCGTGCAATTTCTGAGTTTTTGACTTTTATTGAAGCAACCAAGTCCTTTCATCCTATCATCCTACATTTTTTTTATTGCAGGAAAGCAAAAAAGAAGAAGTCAAAAGGCTAGTGGCGTCTCTGGCTACCACTGAGAAGAAAATGCACAATGTGAGGGAGTGCCTCATTGGGATATTCAACGGATTCCAAAAAGACCAGTCCTTGCACGACAATGAGCGATTCAAAGGTATGGTTTCAAAAGTTTTTTTAACCGACTTCAAAAATAAATAAACAAGGTGACTGTGATGCATTCGAAATATAAATTGTTTTTCTTACAAATCGTCTTAGCATGAATAATTATTAATTGTATTGCATTGATATAAAGCCTAAAATGGCCACAAAATTAATTATTTCATGATTAAATTGCAATATTTACTGTAAGTATGTCTCAGAGTATTTCTAATCAATTAAGGTTTAATTGATTAGATAACTGGGCTATTTATTTTTAATTGCTTTTCAATTATTATTATTGCCAAGCAATTAAAAAACAGTAACTCGGATTTTTAACTTTCTTTCTATATTTAGATTATTTTTAGATGCATTTCTAAACCAGATTCCCGGGTCGGGCCAAAAATATGTATTTCTCTCTGGTCGTGTCAGATTGCTGTCCCATCGGGCTATGAGAGTAAAAGGAATAGAGAGTGCACTTGTGCACTATAATATGTCCCGCGCAGTCGATTAGTCGTTATGACTGGCCACCGTAGTCGAAATCAGCTAGGGACTACTACTACATTTCTGAAATTATTATTTTTTTGTTTTCCATCAGCTCATCTCGACTTCCCGCAAGAGTCGGTGGCGACCCTACGCCAGTTTTACGAGGAGAGGCGGGAGAAGAGGAGGAACAAAGTTGAGCTGAGCATGGATCTTGACGTGTCTGATAGCTGCTCGTTCATTGACACAACAGGTTAATTTCATTTAATTTAATCATTTATTTCAGGCAGCTAAGGCCCATACAATAGATACCTTAAAGGCTAACATACATACAATAACAACATTAAAAATATCAAAATTAAATGTAACACTATTTTGCCGGCGTAGTTGTGCGCAACTTGGTGTAAGTAAGTTGCGCATGTACATATAGCGCCAGCAGGTAAAATTATACATTTATGTTGAAAACTAACCATAATAATCATAATCTTTATTATTTTCTCGAATATGTATTTATTTGCAAATATTTAACTCTTTTACTATTTTAGAAAACGGCAGTCCAAGATTTGTTGACGAACTAAAAGTATATTTGAAGAAATTCAATCTGGAAAATAATAGGAAACTCGTCTTGGATAGGTAAGTTATATACAGCATTTCATCTTATTATGGTTATAAGAAAAAAAATGTTACATCAGATTCGTTTCATTCAACATTTTCTTTTAATGTGTCCTTGAATAAAACATAACAAAATGGCAGATATTTCACTAGAATCAATGTTCACTTTTTCTCTGGTGGCACATATCATCTGTTAAAAATCCTTTATGGTTTTAAATTATTAACCAACATCATTTATTATTAAAAATATTGTACTTATTTTCAGCGGCGAAAAGATCTGGGCATTCGAGTCTATCAACTCCGCAGTAGACAGACTGCACTCTCGTTGGCATAGCAACGATGCAACATGCGCGCTCCTCGCTCCATCCCTCTCTCTTTCACGAAACTTAACAGAACTGATTGATGTGGTGCTGAAGAGGAATTTGATGGGAACGACCCTGGAAATGGTGCAGAGCGGAGGGGGCAACAGTGATGTTGTTATAGGTGTGTTAAAAAAAATACGTTATGTATAGTCATTCCCCCTTATTCATAATAACTCAAACGGTCTTTTAAACCGATTTTAGCTATTACACTGTTTTGTCACTTTCTGTCAAATGATGACAGCGCCAAGAAAAAATTAGACAAAACAGTGTAATAGCTAAAATGGGTTTAAAAGACCGTTTGAGTTATTATGAATAAGGGGGATAGTGTAGAATTATTCATAATAACTCAAACGGTCTTATAAACCGATTTAAGCTATTACACTGTTTTGTCACTTTCTGTCAATTGATGGCAGCGCCAAGAAAAAAATAGACAAAACAGTGTAATAGCTAAAATAGGTTTAAAAGACCGTTTGAGTTATTATGAATAAGGGGGATAGTGTAGAATAGGTCTGTTTTGGTATGTACAGTCACCAGCACATCAGGTGACCCACTTTTGTTGCAACGTAGCTCTTATTACAATATGCCGTCCTTGTCGCTCATACCAGTGGTGTAGTCTCGCCAATGAGAGGGCTGTCAATCTTAACACGTTCCGGGACACTATTCCAGACACAAATAGACGTTTTATTGTTATCACGCCTGTAGGCGTTTACTGTCCCGGAACGTGTTAAAATATAGGCAAGCCTAGTAGAAAAGTATTTATGCCATTCGTTTGAGATAATAAAGATAGAGAATTTCGAGTATTGGGACCGCGCACGATGACAGCGTCACATGCTCTTGGAGAACGTTAAAATGACTAATTATTAAATAAATAAATAATTAGTTAAATGAAATGAATGGCTGGCTGTCATTTCGAATAGTGATTAAACCAAAGTTATTTCAATTAAATATTGTATTATCCATTTTTTTCTAATCGATTTCGTTAATACACAAAGTTTTTTTTAAATATATTAATAAAATATAATGCACGGTTACATTAACCCTGTTATGCATAAAAACGAAAACAGTCCAATAAACCTGTTTTAACTATTACACTGTTTTGTCTCATTCTTTCTTGGCGCTGTCATCGTTTAACAGTGACAAAACAGTATAATAGCTAAAATAGGTTTATTAGACTGTTTGAGTTATTATGAATTAGGGGTAGAGAAATGGTGACAAACGTCCGCCAACGTTGTTTCCCCCCAATAAATGTGTTTTCTTATAACATTTTTATGCTTAAGAATTTACCATATTATTACGTGATGCTTACAAAATTAACTCTTTCTTACAGATACAACCCTGAAGGCAAAAGAAGACGCAATAGTCGACAAAATCAAGAAACGTCTTAACGAGAATCTGCTCAGTTTGCAGAAAACTACGAAGACATTGGACTTGGGACAAGAAAATCTCAAGTTTTGGTCTGAAAATGAGATGAGAAAG
Organism: Pyrausta aurata; assembly: GCA_963584085.1. Lineage (NCBI taxonomy): Eukaryota > Metazoa > Arthropoda > Insecta > Lepidoptera > Crambidae > Pyrausta > Pyrausta aurata. The sequence continues at coordinate 4,845,052 of OY757274.1, forward strand.
TACATTTCTGACCAGAGAATTGTTGATGGGCGACCATACAGAGATTATGAAACAATTTATACTTTGGGTTTTAACTAAAACAAACTCTAAAATTATGTATTCGAATGTAATATTTTATTTTAATAAATACACAGACACACACAGATATTTTAATAAATTTGAAATACTGTATTATGTTGTTTTGTATCTAAATCCCCTATTTTAGCAAGAATGAGGCTAAAAAATTAATAATGACACGCACCAGCATGTAGTCGCCTACCTTAAAATTCTTAGTAGATAATTGATATCTTACAATTGAATTCTAAAGATAAAAATATACAACGTGTGGCCTGTAATAAGAGAAGTAAGTCCCGGGCGTAGTTCCTGGAATTAGCTTGTTAAAAAAAACCGGTTAAGTGCGTGTCGGACCCGCGCACTGAGGGTTCCGTGCCACCCTTAACTAAATTCAGGGTCCACTTACTTTCACTTGACGAAAACATCACAATATATTGCAAAAATAACTTTGTTTTTCATAGTGCTTGTATGAAAGACAAAGTTATATTTGCGGTTGATAAAAATGTGCAATATCTCAAAAACTACTGATTCGATCTTCTTCAAACCAATTTTCGTTGCAAGTTTTTGTTGAGATCTACATCATATATATTTTTTAAAATTTTCACTTTCTTAGTTCAAAAGTTAGATGGGGGGGGGGGGGGGACGCCCATTTTACCACTTTGGAAGCGTCTATATCTCAAACCTTACACTTTTAGAAAAAATGGTTTTAGAAACCTCAACATCATTTTAAAAGACCTATCCATAGACACCCCACACGCATAGGTTTGAGTAAAAAAATTTTAGGTTTTAGTTTCATGTATGGGAGCCCCCCCTCAAATATTATTTTTTCTTACTTTTTGTATCTGAATCGGAAAGCGGTGAACAAAATACACCTACCTACCAAGTTTCAGCTATGTAATGCTTATAGTTTCAGAATAAAGTGGCTGTGACATACGGACAGACAGACAGACTTGACGAAACTATAAGGGTTCCGTTTTTTGCCATTCGGCTACGGAACCCTAAAAACAGGCTTCTTAAAGCTCTTTTTATCCTGAGATACACTACAGGTTTAACCTAGTTTAGACGAAATAAAGAGATTGCACTTACTTGGTAATTAATTTATGTTCTATGATGTATCTGCGTCTGCGCAAATGAATTACAATAAGTTATTTATAAAATGCCGATCGTTTGTATACAGACTAACCACAAATCGTAACATTGTAACCGCAAAATTAATGGACGCATTACAACTTAAGTACATGCATAATTAACCTATACAGTGTGTGCCTGTATATTTTTAATATACAAACCCGATCAAACTTTAAAAGATCGTAGCCTGACTGTTTATAGTGCTGTCGTGTCTCGGTGGCGCAGCGGTAAGAGGGTCGCATTTTTAAAGCGACGGCTGCGCCGGAGGTCCCGGATTCGATTCCCGGGTCGATCCAAAAATATATACCTGGATTTTCTGGTCAGAAATTATCAGGGTAGCCCGGAGTTTGGAAGTTGGCGGTGTTACACCCCCGTGCCTCGGAAAGCATGTTAAGCCGTTGTATTGGTCCTGCGCCTGCTCTCTCTCCGGTCGTGTCAGATTGCTGTCCCATCGGGCTATGAGAGTGAAAGGAAAAGAGAGTGCACCTGTGTTTGCGCAGACACTTGTGCACTATAATATGTCCCGCGTAGTCGAAATCGGCTAGGGGGGACTATTATTATAGTGCTGTCGTAGCTTTTCTTTAAATTTTGTATACCATTTGTTTTGTAAAGGGACGCAAGACGGAGTCGAAGACGGAAGAGCTCGCCCAGAAGAAGCCTGCCATTGAATTAAAAAAAAAACATAAGTAAGTAAGTAAAGTTACCCTGTAAGCATCCCACTACTGGGCAAAGGCCTTACCTCAAATGCCAGGTAGTAAAAAATGTATAATTTTAGATCTACTTTCACCTCCTATCGGTATTGCATATTAACCAGGGAGGGACACCCTGTATACCTCTATATCTGTACCCGTCATCACCGCAACTTGAAAGAACCAAGCTAAGCTAACTATTAAACTGATATCGATGTCCAAGTTCAGTGGCAGTTGACAATCGCAACACTAGCAGGGCTTTTGTATTGGTCTTCCTGCTTGCTGCACTTGTGTAGCTTGGGTTGAGATTATTTATGAGAGAGCCAGGCTACTCCTCACAACTATCCGGAGTTCAGTGCACCTTCCCCAGCTCCCCTCGCTCAGCCGTTCACCTCGCCTTAAATATGAGCAGTGCATAAGGCTATCGTGGGCAGATGGAACGTAGCGCGAAATTGCCTATATTTCGAAAGTTAAGGTCGAAATATGCTTACGGGTGATAACGTTTTCCAACTCGTATCGTATTAAACCTTTAAGGAATGAGACAAATTAATTTGGTCTCGTTCGTTTTCATACATCCTGAAAGCTTGTAAGTTCGACTTAGATTTTTTACAATAAAAAGCCTTTTATTGTAAAAAAAACTTGAAATTGATTTTTTGAGATTGCTTGAAAATTGTCGAAATTCTTAAGTTTTTTTTATCAAAAAAGTGAAAAACATACATTTCGTTAATCAAGACGCACGTTAGATTTTCGAAATATCTCTAACATATAAATCGACAACGTTTCAAGGGTGGAAAACTTTCAGCTTTCTGAGTGGAAGCTCGCGTGCACACGATCCTCTTGGCTCTTAGGTCCCAGATTCCGCTTGTAGGCTCAACGGGACAAATGTACCTTTTTTTCCATAGTATTTTTAAACTGGATTCTACGACGGTTCTGTTATATTCACTCAATGTGCCTATTACTTTACCGTTTAAACAAACTCGGCCGCGTATTTTCCAGTAGTCCAAAGCCGTAACTTGTCAAAGGTAAAATTATAAAAAAATGTTAAAGTCAAGTGTCAATGTGACGTCATCGTTTCGAAATTTTTGAAAAAAGTTATTAATTAAAAATTTAAAGGAAAGTCCTCGTTTTAATGTTTTATCATACGTAAATTGATCCAATCTAACTATTAAATCACTAAAAACAATACGTCATCGATCTACTTTTCAAATTAAAAATCTACAAAGTTTCTACAAAGTTGCAATTTGGTCATCTCAGCCAGTGAGCTGCTACTACTACGTATAGAGACGCTATGCCAAGCAAAAAATGTGCGCATTTTTTGGACGTGAACTGTCAACAGACTGACGTATTCCATAAATTTTGAATTTTGAATATGAAACCGCAGAAGTGACACAGACTTTGTGCCTACTTAACTTAATTGTATTGAATGAATATAATTTTATCAAAACGTTTTAATCGTTACTTACTTTGATCAATAGTTATTTAAAAGAGCTAAATAAATAAAAGTTTAGTAAATAAAAATCTGTTGGTCAAAAACTCGAATGATATTTACAATTTTTTTATCATGATTTTTATCATTTTAATTTTTCATACGAGATATTTCTAGAAAAATATAACTACCAATGCAAAACACCTTAAAAGAAATATCACAACATCGCATTGTCTAACCTCTATTTATTACCTACCTACTTTTCCATTCTGTGCGTGTCACTTTTTATAATCTTTGATTTTCATGTCAAATGGCGGCAATTTCATGCCAAAAATTTATAACATTTTGAAAAATCTTTACGCTGGTTTAAGCTAACATTTTAATTTCCTACCGATGGTAAGTGACGCCGGTATCGTTTATATTCCTGTTGGTTTTATTTTCGCATGTTTTTAAAACGCATGATGGCTTTTTTGTCAAATTAATTGACCAAATGTCACATTGGTTAACGCTACGAGCGGGAGTGAGTGACTGTGATACCGCGCATGCGTTGATGGTCTGTGACCATCAACTCATCGGGCACGAGGTTCCTTAAGGATGTCATTTCCATACGTAGTAATAGTAGTTCAATGATCTCAGCATTATTACGATGTTATCGGCTCATATGTTTATGTAGGTAGAATGAATTTAAACCAACTACACACAGTTATAAAGCTTCATTCATTAGCTACGATAAAAACACGACACTTGAGCCGACCCGCTTACATCAACAAGTCGTTAAGTTGATATGTTTACGACTGGGGCCCCGGCGCGCAGCGGGTGACGTAACGTTTGTTCCCCGCGCCATCCCTCAAGCGGGTGCCCTATGCCTTATTGTAAGGACTTAATATAGTTTACGTATTCGTATGAGTAGTTAGAAATAATAATCTCTTCAAACTTTTACGCTGTCCATAAGTAAGTTTTTTTTTAGTATATCATTCCTAATAAAGTACAATATTACTTATCTATACTAATATTATAAAGCTGAAGAGTTTGTTTGTTTGTTTGTTTGTTTGTTTGTTTGTTTGAACGCGCTAATCTCCGAAACTACTGGTTCGAATTGAATAATTCTTTTTGTGTTGGATAGTCCAGTTATCGAGGAAGGCTATAGGCTATATAACATCACGCTACGACCAATAGAAGCAAAGATATAGTGGTAAATGTGTAAAAAACGGGAGAAATAAGTCACTTTTCTACGCGGACGAAGTCGCGGGCAAAAGCTAGTCCATTATAAATCGTTAACTCACTCACCATGATAAATGTTTACATCGTACGTTCGCCATACTTTAGTACTTTGAATAGTATTGATAATGTTGATAGTATCAGCTATAATATATGATATCCATCAGACTATCGATATTCCAGCAATGTTGACTATCGCAACGCTAGCGGTGTTTTATTATAGCGTTGCGTGCCCCAGCGACTTAAGTTGGGTTGGGATCGGGATAGGGTGGCGCTCCCTTTACCCTCCCTTGGGTATTTGGTGGTGTGCACCCCACCCTTTCACCTCGCCGTAAATATGAGTGCTTTATTTAACACGATCGGCCAACCCCTGATTTCATGTTGCTGCAGTTTATACAGCGATTGACATGTCAACTATCACAATACTAGCGGGGTTTATTTACGTATGAGCGAGCCCTAGTGCGCCTGTGAGGATTGGACGGGTTACTATCTAATCTATATAAAAAGTCTACTAAACAACAGCAATTGTCATGTCTATTTTTTTTTAACATTTATTTCAGGCAACAAATTGTCTGATCACACCATTAGAGGGGTTTGTTCACGCATGGCTCTAGTGTAACCCCTGCCTGAGAATTGGGTTGGGTTGCAATTGCTATCGATAGTCTAAACCACAGCGATTGTCATATGTTTTGTCTACTATCACATCACTAGCGAGGTTTGTTCACGCATGGCTCTAGTGCGCCCCTGACTGAGAATTGGATTGCGTGCGATTGCTATCGATATTCTAAACCACAGCTATTGTCATGTCTATTGTCTACTATCACATCACTAGCGGGGTTTGTTCACGCATGGCTCTAGTGCGCCCCTGACTGAGAATTGGATTGCGTGCGATTGCTATCGATATTCTAAACCACAGCGATTGTCATGTGTTTTGTCTACTATCACATCACTAGCGGGGTTTATTCATGCATGGCTCTAGTGCACCCCTGCCTGAGAATTGGGTTGGGTTGCAATTGCTATCGATAGTCTAAACCACAGCGATTGTCATGTGTTTTGTCTACTATCACATCACTAGCGGGGTTTATTCATGCATGGCTCTAGCCGGTTGGGGACCGTGGCGTACGCCGGCGTACGGTGTCAAATTTGACAGATCCGGGCCGATAGGCCCAACCGTACGCCGGCGTACGGTCTCGCCTATAGATTGTTTCAAACTCGCACTGTGGCGGTATTATTGATCAGATCTTAGCCATGTTGACTTTTTTGAATAGATGAGACCGAATCCTATACAATAGACACCAAAAACAACAGAAAACAACAACTATAAGGAGTATGGCACTTGGCAACAATAGTGACCGTGGACTGTTTAGGGGCTTGAAACTTGACTCTCGAAATTTCGAGTGATGATACTTGAAAATAAACGTTCTACACATGTGTGTTTCTGTTTGTGAATTGCTTTGATTAAAGTAAAATAGCGGAAGATACGGCATGTCATACTAATTGTCAGCTAAAAAATGGCACTACTCACTACTACATACAAGATGACCCACACAGCTGTGTAACTTTACGCTACTGACGACAAAGACAAACCCATTTCTTACGACGGTAGTGCGAGCGAAACAAACGCGCGCTTTGAGTTGTCTCTTGTCACGTTGACGTCTCCTTGCAATAAGAATCAAGAAGCGTCAGCAGACAAATCGGAGTAAAATTGTGTACCATGTTTTTTTTGTGAAAACTTATAAATAATAATAATTAATAATTGTTATTATTACTTTACTATTTTGAAATGTCGAGCGATATTTGGCGTGAGAAGGGTTACCAAAAACTAAACAAAATATAAGTTTATTTTTAAATTTAGTTTATTTTGTTTTATTTTACATTTTTTGGAAGACTTACAGCTAAAAATAGATTAAATTAAAACATAAATAAAACGAAGGCCAGTTACATGTCTCCACTGGTAGATTTAAAGTATGACAGTAAAGTGATCTTACATAAACAAATTAAAACTTATTATTATTTATTATTAAAACATGATTTCCTTCCAAGGAATGATTTCCAAGTTTAATTTATTTTGGAATGAATAACTACTTGGCCCGCTGCAGTTGACATGATGAGTAGATGGCGCTGACGTCACGCAACGATGTATCCGTAAGAGACCTGCAATTATACAGACAGATTAGGTGCGAGTGAATTTAAAAAAAGCTTCACGTTAATACATAGTCATATAGTCATTTTTGTAACAAACTTGAGTAGATAATTATTTTATTGTTTACATTATTGAAGTTGAATACCATTTTACAAATAAAGAAGCAACAATCAATATCAGGTAAAAGTTAAATTCTTGGATGAATAAACCACTGGATATGAAACGCAAGAGCGAATGTATGAAAACATCATCAACCAATTTTTGCGGGGCGGGGGAAGTTTGTCTTGTCAGTAATTGACATTTAGTGCGTGGAAGTGTCGATATTAATCTATCGATATGTGTTGAACGAATGAATGAACGAATCTTATGCAAAATATTTTTATTTTATTTTTATTACCAATATAATAATTATGGGCATGTTTAAATAAGCACAAGCCATTAAACGAATAATTGAAACATAGAATTATTTTTATAAACGGTCTGGCAAGTAACATTAACTAGAACTTCCTAAGACATTGTGAAACAGGCCGTAAGTCCTCCAATGGTATAATAAAATCCTCTAATGGTATAATCTAGCAGTAAATGAGCTTACACTTCAAACTAAACTTCACAATTTCACGGGATTTTATGCAACTTTCAGTTGTATAAAAGGTAAAAATTGGATTATTATTCGGTATGTGACGATGCACAGCATCCTGTGAGATGCGTCACTTCCACCTAGCATTTATTTGATGTAATTTCCGTATCCTGTTGGATAAATAATTATTGATTTAATTTGACTTACTTCCGTGTCCGCCATTTTTAGTCACCTGGGGTCGAGTTATCTCGAAGTTTCCTCATAGCGTCGTTTGCTTTCGATCTAGCAACATCCTAAGCAGAAACTCTGCTCAAATCGAGAATTACATTCATACTTAGCGTATTATATTTGAAAAAGTTTTACCTTTAAAGATCTAAATAATCTTAACGTTTTTATAAAAAGTCATATTGTTAAAATAACCAAGTTTTAAAAGTGTGCTAGTGTTTTAACGTGACGGTGACCTGCAAGACGAAGCAATCATCGGCCTACGCTGCACGCGCACGAAAAACACTGGAAAATGGATCGGCCGGCGGTTTTTCCCAGACCCTGGCTTTGCCTTAATTAAAAGGTAAAACGAACACATAATAAGGTACGTGGTATTTTATACAGCGTGAATACCCCTTTTTGACCACATGAATTTGAAATAAACTAAACAAACAATATCTTAGCTAAAACCATGGATAAACACGCGGCGGCGCACGCTCATGTTGGTCTTCGAGGCCCGAATTTCGATATTCGGTCAGACCCATCTTGTGAATCATATTTACTGTATGTATTGCCTCGACTCCTAGGTACCGCAGTACCTTTAATTACATATTTTTATAGCACGGGTAGCTAATTACTCATTTTTAGATGGAACATGCAATATTTCCATTGTATTTTTCATATACCCACGTATATTTACGTACTTCTTTCTTACTAGAACGTAATAACAGCGGCTTCTTCTGAACAACCGCTGAATCTTTTACCAGCCTGAACACACTTATATTGCTCAATCTAGCATGTTTTCAGTTCAAAACAACTAAAAACAATGCGTTAACAATTCTTGCAACAATTTTCCACAATTTATTTCGAAAAAGCAATTTCAATTCAGTTAAATCCAACTTTTAAAGGATATCCTAAATACATCTACCCAATTCATAATGAAGGTTCATTACAGTAGACATTTTGTCTCAAATTGTTAACTTTTATATCTATATCTATGCAGTGTAGCCTCGCCTCTGTCGAGCATTCATATGCAGTTGCCTATCCTATCGCACACTTGACTAAAGCGGCAATTTAAAAAAACGATTCGAAGCTTGTAATATAGGCACTCCAGCAGTGTCCTTTATTAATGGTCGCGATATGACTAAGACCTAAGACTATAACACCTTCATTTAAGGTCGCATTCTTAAAAACAGCAGCTTGGGGGACCGTATCCCAGTAAAACCACACTGCAAGCTCTTGGCAGTTGCGTGCATTAAATACCACCAAGTGCCGATTACTCCTTATAAATAAAAATAAAACAAATAAATAAAATAAAATATGTTTATTTCGAGCCAGAGTCCATATATTATTGGCAACAATGCAATGTAAGCTTAAACTATTTTAGTACCTACTAATTCATTTGAACTAATAATTTTATTAGTTAATAGAAATATAAATTATTATAATACTTTTGACATAACATAACACAAGACAGCTCGAACAATCCATGGTCGAAGTCGAAGTCGATACATGATACGGCCTTTATTGATTGTCATTATTACGGATCGCAAGAAATGCCAAAACAAAAAAAAAAAAAAACAACAACAATTATTGAGAGGCCCTCGAAGCCTGACTTATTCTATCATTACTCAAACTACTCGTAGTCCTTTCGCTTAACGTAACGCAAGTGCTACGCAACTCATCACATCTGAGTATTCTTACCGTTGCTGGCCTCATACGTACAAGGGCCGGCGGCATCTACCTGTCAGACTGCGATCATCGTAATGGCAATGATTACAGAGCCACATCTGCAATTTATCTTAGTGCAGTTTAGGAGGCTGCTTCCGAGCGTATCGGACGCAGTGGCACCTTAGCATCAGGCTGCGTAAGCCAACCTAGAGTACAGGGATGCATCTGCCATTCACCTCCACGCCGATGCTTGTCTGTCACACCAACATCGTGCAAAACTCAACTATGCTGTCTACATTCAGTGCCGGTGCTTGCCTCACCCACTCAACGCAATAATCAATGGTCTTGCTCATATTAACATCACCTCAACGCCGATGCTTGTCTCACCAACATCGTGCAGTATTCATCAGTCCTGCTTGTATTCCGTGCCGGTGCTTGTCTCACCAACTCCGCACAATATTCAGTGGTCTTTGTCACATTTATTTGTAGACATATCTGAAAATATCGAACTAATCTGCTAGGGACGCGTCAGTCGTTCACTTTTATGCCGGTACTTGCCTAGCAACTCCGCGTAATATTTGAAAGTTCTCCACACATTCTTCCGAACAATTTTATGCCGGTGATTGCCTCACCAATCCCTTATATCATTCAATAGCCCAGCACGTTTTCCTTTGCTTGCTTAAATCAACTGACCAGTCGAATTACAGTGCAGTAACACGGTCTGCCGTTTACATCTGTGCCGGTGCATGTCTTATCAACACCGTGCTACATTCAACAGCTCTAGTCTACCTCAGAATGCATTCACAAGCAAGTCTATTTCTGATATAGTCTCAAAAAAAAAACCGAGCAGACGCTGATGAGCTGAACGCTTATCCCTGATATTGTGTCATATGGCGTTAAGTCCACCTTTTGTACGAACTTTGGTTGTGCAATATTTTCGGATTGACTGAAATTGTCTATCGCCCTCAGCCTACCTTTGCCATTTGCCCTTACCGTACCATGGATTTTTATACTAACTGAGCCCTTCAAAAGGCCCTCATATCTACTAATCGAAGCCTCGTTATGACCCGGAGCCGTAGACTCTTAATTTGGAAAACATTTCCGAATATCTAGTTCAGAAAAGGTACTACTGTTAACTCTAAATACCAACTAAGAAAACGAAAGTAAAAATCATATCATATTCTTCGATACTATTGGGCTGGCAATTAGGTATACAGAAAGTTTATGTCATATAGTCTAAATGAGTACTCAAGGGACGTGCAACAAAATAACTCGAGAAGTGCGCAACCTCGAAATGCACGGGCACTATAATTGCTGTGTGTCATCAAAAGCCGTAAACAAATACGAATGATTTAGATGAAATACATAACTTACCATTAAATTGAAAACTCTCCTTAAGTACACGAGAAAAGTATGAGCCTACCCCACAGCAAAAGCTCGCTCTCTGAACTGCTAATAGCACACAAACCCTCGCACAATGGCCCAGTTAAACAGAATATATACCCGAACTCAATATCTTGTTAAGGCGACAATGAAGCTGCTATCTAATGTTCCCCTGACTGAAATCGAAAGTGCACAAGCGTACGCACAATATACCAGTGCACTCTGTGTCTCTTCACTTCATAATCCGGTAAGACGATAGCACGACGTGACCGGAGGTATTTTTACAATAATATCAACCATTAATTCCAACCTCTGCGCTAGAATTATAGGTCATGTAAGGTTTAGTTAGAAAACATTTTACGTTAATACTTTAAATTAAAAAAAAAGAGGGGGGGGTGCAATTACCGCCACACCTGCGGTCAATAACTACACCTACCAAACACTTTACTTTGTATTTCGGGACTACCACCTCCTGCAACGTGGTGAGGCATCTTTTCTCGCTCCCTCCATACAAACACAGTACACACGGCCACAGGTCAGATCAGATCCGATTGGCCAGAACTCTACTGCAGGACAAGGCCCATTTGAAAGCCAAAGTTATGTAACCCATATAACTATGTCCTGTGAAAAAACAGGGATACACCCAAAGCCCTCATGAACTGAGCAATCAATTTTTTAAGTGTATCTTAAAACTAGACTAGAACTCGGTGGCAAACTTACTTTCCTCCGTGTTTCGAAATTTACATTTATAAAGTCATTCATACTAACCCTCTATTGGCAAAAGGAGGATTTCAAATCTAAGCTTAAGGCATGTTTTAAACCATCTGCTTAAATAACAAATCTATACCTAATCAGCATGGCCCGGCTGACATTTTTCACTAATGCTTTACCTAATTGAAACATTTGATTCCTTATCATACTTCAAGCTGGCATTTTTAAATTTAGCCTCAAAAGCTGGCAGGCTTACACATAACCTAAATATTCAATCAAATCGGATCAGTCTGATTTCAAAACCTCATGCTCAATATATCATTGTAATGAAACAAGTTTGCCTTCACAATACATTCATACAGATCAAACTGTTTGCTATGCCTACCAATACGTAGGTAACAAAAATAATCCATCTTGCCCTTCTAGGTACTTTCCGTTCTCCACAAGATTTGGTCCCTCAAAATGCATATAATTTTCGAACCTGTCTGTACCACAATGAGACATCATTCATCATTGATATCTTAAAATAGTTATTTGTCTAGGCCATTAATCAAAGTTAATAATCACTTAACTTAGACATATTTCAAAACTAAAACATATCAATAAAAATATTTTGATAGCGAAAGTTATCGCTCTTGCAACTTCATGTACTAGACAATTAAATGGAAGATGTCGTTATACGTTGCATATATTTTCAGTTAGAAATAATTTATTATTGATTATTATTGATAAAGAAATAATTTAAATTATGTTAATAGTAGTCTGCCTTATCAACTTTTACGCATTAACACTTGGCAATAATAATGTGCTTACTACTGCACCCATTAATCACATCGTTTAGCGTTTTACAGATATCTTCAAAAGCTGCAATCATCAGTCTACCATACTCTTTATCACATAGCGTCGTTCAATAGTCACCAGGAGCTAATAAACACATCTCTCACAGGATGCTGTGCATCGTCACATACCGAATAATAGTCCAAGTTTTACATAACAATAAAACTTGTATTATTAGCAGAGACGATGCACAGCATCCCATTAAGGCCTCCTGGCGAGACTTCTATGAGGAAACTTCGAGATAACTCGACCCCAGGTGACTAAAAATGGCGGACACGGAAGTAAGTCAAATTAAATCAATAATTATTTATCCAACAGGATACGGAAATTACATCAAATAAATGCTAGGTGGAAGTGACGCATCTCACAGGATGCTGTGCATCGTCTCTGCTAATAATACAAGTTTTATTGTTATGTAAAACTTGGACTATTAATGGTATTCATTTTGCCTCTCTTCGGACGGCTTCGACCCACTTTGTTTTTCTTATTGGATCTACAGGAAATCTGGAATATTATTAAAAGGATGTATTGTAATAAAATATGAAGTTTAAAATAGTAAAGAAAACTGTTGTATTTTTAGGATTACTTTAATCTACTTTAGAGTTAATCATTTTACAGATGTATTATTTTATTTTATATTAAAAATTAAAAATTTATTAGTACGTTTATCGATATGATTATCGACAATTGTCAAGCACAATTAAAACTAAATTGACAAGGAAACGAATGGTGAATGTACGATAATTCTACCAAATGAAGTATGCGTCATCTTGTTGATTTTGCAGTAACTGACCACAACTTTTTTAATTAGCAATGTAACTTTTCTCTAGGAAAACACATTTTACTATTTTAAGAAAAATTAACAGCTTTATTGAGATACAAAGTTACTTATGAATGAAAAGAAATATTTTTTGTCGTGCCGCTATAATTTTTACACAAAAATACGGCACATTTACCCATTTTTTTCTGCAATGTTTCTCACCGAGTTCTGTCACCGTACTGACAAGACGTCACATGAAATTGAGGCTAAAATGCCCAATTCGTTGCCGAGGGGGAACAAGCGAAATTTCCTGTCATTGCGCGTCCAGTGGTTTATTCGTCCAAGGTTAAATTATATAAATTTATTATGATCGACATTTTATGCTAACGGTACCGCGTAGACAAATCTCAACAAGCAGCACATGTTGCGTTATGTGTCATCAATCATCATCATACCTAACTGGTCGCACATCAATGAATCGTATATTTCTATCTCGCCCTGAAAAATGGCCGTCAAAAAAGACTGAATTTACAAATAAATTTAGAAATTAAAGTTTTCATGTACTTACCAGTGAAATGTGATTCCATGCAATTAGTTTTTCCTTTTAGAATGGTTTGGGCAACGTATGAAAGCACACGAAGGCATTTTGGTTACGGTTAACTCGAAAAAATAATTATTTTCTCCTCACGTCACACGTCACACGTATGTCATCCGCGCACGCAATCCCGATTGCAACTGAAGGCAATTAGGCGACGGGGGCCTGATTTTAGTGGTCCACGTTCGAGTGGCGCGTCACCTATCTTCCGCTATTTTACTTTAATCAAAGGTGAATTGAGTGTTTGGTGTTAGTAGACGATTTCGGATGAAAGATTATTTAGATTACGTCATTATTTTAGTACTTACGACAACCATAACAAATGTTGTCGTTATGGGCGGGTAGTTATTTTATTATGGCCCATTATAAAATAACTACCCGCATTAAATTTTGATTTGTTTTGACACAAGTATAGGCATAACATTCAGTCACAATACAGTCTTGTAATCGGTTGTCCTTCCAAGAAGTTACGTGTGTTTACGTAAGTGTAATCCGACACCGCGCATGCGTGTGATGTCACGTGACATTTGACGACACACACACATGATTAATAGCTTATTTTTTTACCGAGTGTTGACCAGCTAGTGTAGTGCGCCCCTGCCTGAGAATTGGGTTGCGTGCGTGCGATTGCTATCGATAGTCTAAACCACAGCTATTGTCATGTCTATTGTCTACTATCACATCACTAGCGAGGTTTGTTCACGCATGGCTCTAGTGCGCCCCTGCCTAATAATTGGATCGGGTTGCAATTGCTATCGATAGTCTAAACCACAGCGATTGTCATGTGTTTTGTCTACTATCACATCACTAGCGGGGTTTGTTCACGCATGGCTCTAGTGCGCCCCTGACTGAGAATTGGATTGCGTGCGATTGCTATCGATATTCTAAACCACAGCTATTGTCATGTCTATTGTCTACTATCACATCACTAGCGAGGTTTGTTCACGCATGGCTCTAGTGCGCCCCTGCCTAATAATTGGATCGGGTTGCAATTGCTATCGATAGTTTAAACAGCGTTTACCATGTCAACTATCACAATACTAGCAGGATTGGTTTGTTTACGTTAATGTGCCCCAATCGCACGCAAAAAACTGTCCGAAAAGCTTAAAAACCGGTTAAGTGCGTGTCGGACCCGCGCACTGAGGGTTCCGTGCCACCCTTAACTGAATTCAGGGTCCACTTACTTTCACTTAAAGAAAACATCACAATATATATAAAATTACTTTGTTTTTCATAGTGTTTGTATGAAAGACAAAGTTATATTTGCGGTTGATAAAAATGTGCAATATCTCAAAAACTACTGGTTCAATCTCCTTCAAACCAATTTTCGTTGCAAGTTTTTGTTGAGATCTACATCATATATTTTTTTCAAAATTTTCACTTTCTTAGTTCAAAAGTTAGATGGGGGGGGACGCCCATTTTACCACTTTGGAAGCGTCTATATCTCAAACCTTACACTTTTAGAAAAAATGGTTTTAGAAACCTCAACATCATTTTAACTCAAGACCTATCCACAGACATCCCACACACATAGGTTTGAGTAAAAAAAAAATTTTAGGTTTTAGTTTCATGTATGGGAGCCTTAAATATTATTAGAGAGACCCTTAAATATTATTTTTCTCTTACTATTAGTATCTGAATCGGAAAGCGGTAAACAAAATACACCTACCTACCAAGTTTCAGCTATATGATGCTTATAGTTTCAGAATAAAGTGGCTGTGACATACGGACGGACAGACAGTTTTTTTCAGTTTTTTGCCATTCGGCTACGGAACCCTAAAAAACGCATTCGTCTTCTACTTAGGACATTTTAGGAGAAACATATTATTATTTTGGAGTGATGTAGGTTGTGTATGTTGCATTGTTTTATGATGTGACTTTATATTTTTACGAACTCATTTCTAACTCGTATTTTAACTTTAGTTTAAGCAATTTGAACTAGGTACCTTCATTACTTTAACGAGTTTCTCAAGGTTTCTTCACCGAATAGGCCTACCCATTAAAATACCATTAGGTCTGTTTGGCTGACTGTAATTTTGTATGAATTCAACATACTTACCTATTCGTAAAAAAACAAACAAAAAAGAATACAAAAGAGCGAAGCGAAGACCCCCATAAAACAGCCGAGAAACCGACCTAAGTAAGCCCACTGGGGACCGAGCGGGGGGGGCGAGACTTTATCTGATTTCACGCCGCGCTACTCAAAGTAATAACAATTGCAACATACAACGCATACCCATACTTATACTAAAAGCAATAAGGAGTAATATCGTTTGCGCTCGATTAGTTAAACTCTCGAACTTCTATTTATATTCTGCGCGCGTACTGCGCGACGTGAGCCAGCCAACCAAGTCGTACAAACCGGTTGTGCACTCGCCTCGCTCTGCGAACAAAGGTCATCATTATTATTAGCATTCATTTATCGTTGCGCGGATTTTGAAAACTAGGACATCGTTATTCGTATTTCCGTTGGAATGTAACCTGTTCTTCTGGTTTGTTGAACCTGCTCGTTTAGCTTGATATTTAAATAGCAAGTTACGTGCAGCAGGTACAAGTCTACTGGAAATAATTAATACCCTACTCTTCCGACAGTTAATAGATAGATAGATATATTTAAAAATATATATCAGTACAATTCACTGTTGCCAATCACTTAAGTAGGTATCCAGGTTTACTACGTTATTAATAGTATAATTGAACTAATGAACTGAAAGTAATCTTTTACCTAACATAAACAAGAACGTAAACCTAACAAAGAACAGTTATTATAACACAAAATAATATCATAAGAATAATCAAATAAGTAACTCTATCTGTCTGGGAATTATTGTGCACTATAGTCCACTTTTATACGTTTTTACTTATCCGAACGGTAACGCACAATTTCCGCACAAATCGGTTTAGAGGAAACGGTGGATTATCACAGGAGATTTTGGTTGTCTCTAATAGCGCTAGCAGTCCACCCTGTTTCCACCCATCGAGCGGATTCTTGGTATATGAAGGGAGTCATTACCCAAAACCACCCAACCCGATTCACCCTCTCCTCTCGTGGAGTGGGATGTGGGAGAGAACGGGGCGGTTTACCGCACTCCTGTATAATACCCGCTCAGACATCGAGGGGCCTGTAAGTAAAAATCGATTTTAGTGTATATCTATCCCTAAATTTATCTCTAAACTCTGTAGTTGTAAATTTTTAATTGTTCTCACCGCGCTATGTTACTACACTCTCATCACAGAATCTCTCATCTCATAGTATACATATTAATATCATAGTATGTTGTTCCCAGGGCCATGTCTACAGTGCGGCAACGTTTACCGCGCAAAGACAACCTGGCGATGGGCCACGGCACTATGTACCGCGCCGGTACACGGTTAGGAGGAACCAAAAAAACTGTTTTTTTCTTGATATGGATGGCGAAAGAAATCAACCAGTAATATCAAAGAGACCACATCTATTAAGTAGCCATGTTATGAACATATTAAACACAAATTGCAACAAAAAAACAAACTACAGAGCAGTGCGGCGCCGTGTGCTTGCGCGGTACTTGCACGGTAAACGGCGCCGCACTGTAGACATACACGGCCTAAGGGCTTGGAAAGACACGTCATGTCTACTACCGCGGCGGTACCGCGGTATACGTCGTGCACGGTAAACGGTGCCGCACCGTAGACATTTTCTTAAGAGTGCACCTGTGTATGCATTGTGCTTAGAGTTGTGCACTTTTAGAACAAGGACTCCCGTCTTTCCATGGTATCGATTGTTGATAGCTGTCTATTGTCAGTCTCTGTTTTGTTCCCCGGTGGCCTTAAATGCCTCGCTGTTGGAGTAATTAAGGACCTCTGTTTGACTGATAATATGTAATTGCAGCTGAGTATTTGATAATGTCGTAGCCTGTTGTGTCAAGCGGCGATAAAGAGCAGCGTTATCTGTACAGCGATGAAGTAAGCTTATTCACGTAGTCTATACAACCCGAGGTGAGCGTTTAAATTCCATGCATAAGTCAGATAACGATGACTGAGTTAGTCGATAAGTGGCCGACATTATTCTAGCCAATTTCTAGAGTTGACTACTCATAAATTTGTAGTATTGAGTAGGCTTTTTAGGTCAACGCAGTTGTACAATCACAAAATCACAACAATAAGAATTTTAATAGCTTTAATTTAACTTGCAATGTTTATACCTGTATTGCAAGTTTAGTAAATAGGTCAAATCCGATTAGCCGATAAATTCATAACCATTTTGCGATTTACACGTTGGTTCAAATCCAATGACAACGCATGTCAAAGTTATTTAAACGTTAAAAATACGCTAATTAGCTAAACTTTTAGCTCGTTAAGCAGTTAAGCCACAATATTTATCATTATCACCATTCAAAGCGAGATGACGTAGGATAGGAGGCATTTGGATTCCGAGACAGATAATGAAGATGGACTGTGGTGATAATAATCAGCCAACAGCGTTGAGCGCAATATCAAAACAGCTATCCAGATTTTCGTGCCTATTTCTCGTGATGCGGATTTCTTCCGCATGCCTGCGTGCGTCTTTGGTCCGCATGCGGTTTCGTGTGTGGATTTCATCCGGACGTTGACCATAAATTGAATCGAAGTAGGTAGGTAGGCAGTAAATATACCTACTATTTAGTAAAATGTTTATTTTATTTGTCTCGCAATAAGTGCCTGTACAGATTTCGACTCACTTAACGGATGATTTTTATTAAGACATCTCATTCTCGTTATATCATACTACTAGCTTTTGCCCGCGACTTCGTTCGCGTGGACTTCAGGTTCGTCCCGTCTAGTCTAGTAATAAGTAAGAAATACGGTAACTAAGTACTGCAGAGCCCTAAATTGTAGCCTATATGTTATTCTGATGTATAAGCTATATTGTGGTAAAGTTTCATTCAAATCCATTCAGTAGTTTTTACGTGAAAGAGTAACAAACATCCATTCATCCATACTTACAAACTTTCGCCTTTATAATAGTAGTAGGATTTATTGTCTCGATAGAAAGTGTTTTACTTTACTAATATGCATCCTAATAATCATGTCTCACTCACTCTTATGGATAAACTTTCGCAAAGTCTGTGTGATTTACATTCGTAAAAAGCTTTTATAGTTTTCCTTTTATTACAACCAATTCAATAACAACAAAATAAATAAGGTTTTTTTAAAACGAAACGTTTAACGTTTTAACGAAAATCAATTTATCGTTATCGTTAGGATTTAGCATGCGCATATTCTTAAAATGCGTCATAGTTATCTTTTTTTCCTCTTTCTTCTATAACCTTATCTAATACATAAAATAACTACACGACGCAAAACTCGATAACGGGTGAACCGATTTACATGATTTTTACTTTGTTAAATTCGTCTTTGTCCAATAGCACAAAAGGGAGAAGGAGGACAACAAAGTTCAACGGGACCGCTAGTAATTATAAACAAGCATCGTCAGTGTACGTTTTGTAATGTAGCTAGTGTTTTGTGCATTGTAATGAAGTGGTGCACTGTGCACTTAGGTGCAATGTTCCTAATAACATAGAGTAGTAGGTAGTGCACTTGAGAATGACACCCTCAGATCTTAAGTTGGACTAAAATTACACCTAGGCACGCACGTAGGCATAGAATAAAAGTTATTGTTAAGTAGTGCACTGAACTTGGATGAAGCAATGAAGTGAGCTGCTTGTGCACTTAAAAATTTGGCTAATAATAGGTACTTACCTACTTATAATTTAATAAAACTGAATTCCAGAATTACCTACCTAGGTAGGTAATAATGTGTTTTTTTACGTTAACGCATTCTCATTCTTTAATTATTCTAACTTTGATGATGGATGACTATAATAATGATGATGCCGTAAGTAGCTAGCAATGGCAATTTTTTACACGCATCGCTGCATTTATTAATATCAATTGACGTTTCAAGGTCAATGAATCCATTCTCAACCAACACGTTCGCATAAACACGCATAGCTATCTCGCAGCGAGCGGCAGCAATAGCAATAGCGAAGCGAGTAGGAATCAGAAACGGGTTTTTATTATTATTATTCCGCAGACCGCTTCATTTATTCAATCGAGTTCGTGTGTGCGTGTGCCGCTACCACTTGAGCCGAGCAAGCGAGGTCATCTATTCGGCTTATAGGTAGGTGGGTACTAAATCCAGCGGGCGACCGACCCGTCCGACAATAAATACCTCCCCGCATACTCAGTCAGTATGACTATGTAGTCAGGTATGTATGTAAGTATGCAAACTCGCTGTAGAAAGCGCAGAAAGAGACAGAGCTATGAACTACCAATGCGTGCGACTGCAATAGAATGCTATGATGGCGTCAGTCGAACGAAGCGCAGAGGATTTCCAGCCAACCAATTCTGGCACTTCGCGACACTGGCAGTTGGCACTATAGCACGGGCAAACGTGCGAGTGAGTGCAAACGGAGTTTGTTTAGTTAGTTTCGCTCGCTCGCTCGGCCTCGGCCTGCCTGTCCTGCTTATAGGTTGGTTGCTGGCTGTGTACCCCGTGAGGTCGGTTGTGTGTGTGTTCGATCGCCGAACTTACTGACTTGATTATTACCCAGCGTTTTATACGTATTAATACAGTTGTAATTTGCATAAATTGATTACGGTCTGTTGTAATCGGATATTTACATTTAGATTGACTTGACATTACACTAAAAAATGAGCAGTGCAGTGAAGTTTTAAGAAGTAAACGATTTTTTGATGTGCATCGTTCATTTAGCCGGCCATTTTGTATTTTTATTCCCAACTGAAGGGATTGTGTTGTTGTGACAGAAGTGCGCGGAAATTGTTGAATGTTGATTTGATTAGCATTTTCGTGTTCTGTCTATTGTTTTTTGACAACATAGCCTTTCCCGGGAGAGCCGGCGTTGGCTTGTTTGGTTTGCTCAGTGAACTAAATTCGACGTTTTTGATTGGTTTCTCAAAGTGCGCTGGGGACAGAAAACGCAAAGCATTAAAGAACTTTACATTTGTGCTGAATGTGGATAACACTGGACCACTGTAATTAGACTTACTTCAATAAATTGAACGATGAAAGTGAGTATTATTATAATTTACAAAAAAAGAACTGGTTTGTGTTGTACTCAAATTAATTTGAAGTTATCAGCATGATAAGATGAATGTGATTGTTGTTGTGTGTTATTGATTTGTTTATGTGCAGTCCCACCAACAAACACAATGAACATTCTCAAAATTTTACTAAATGTGGTTATTGGTACCAATCATACATTTTTGTCAACAGAGATTGATGTGTACCACAGACAAATGATTTATTTCCTACTTAATTCCCATGCTTATGCACAAAATCACCAAAATTTGACCATCTGATGGTATTACTTTACCTACACTCCTGTGCCTTAACGTAAATAGCAAATTGTTTTTTATTCTGTATAAATTATTGGCACCTATTTATTAGAGCCTTTTTTTGGATTAACAATAAAAAATTGTGATGTGAGATTTGCATGAACTTTGTTGTACCACTGTGTTTTGGGATTGTACATAGCCGAACCTGCTGTAGCACTATGTTTTTAGTAAACAGATTTCTCTCACATTCCCTCTTAATTTTCTTCTTCACAAAAATCTTATTAGAATAAATTTAATGCAACATGTATTGATAAGTAAGGGGCCGTCCATTAATCACGTGAGGTCGTTTTTCTCATTTTTTGATCCCCCCATCCCCCCTGATGATATTAGGTGAGGTTTGGGACCACTCCCCCCCCCTCCCCCTGGATCACGTGTATTTTTTGGAAGTCTATGTAAAGGCTATTTTTGACTGGAAAAAATTATTTAACAAATGGCGTCTTGATTCGAAAAACATTTATATGTATTTGCAATAAAATTAATGAATAAATAATGAATAAATAATTAATTAATAATAATTAATTAATTAATTATTATATTAATTAATGTTGTCTTCGTCCCACGGAGTTGCAAGACTTTCATGTAAACCTTAAATGAAAGTCAAGTCTACATCTTCTTCACTGGAAGTTGTTATTGGCACAGAGGTTTGTGACATATTAACTTCGGTTTCGACAAGCCACTCGGCATCATCATCCTCGCGCACTACGCAGAGAACCTCCCTCCTTCGTAGCGTGAGGATACGCGTGGGCGTTTCGTGGACAGTATACTACAAATTGTTCAAATTTTCGCGCCGTTCGAAATTTCGGTTCAGAAATAGCGCTTTTTGACAAAAAATAAATAAAATTAATACACGTGATGTCTAACGAGACCCCCCCTCCCCCTCGTGATGTTTCGTGATGTTTTCCCTACCCCCTCCCCCCCCCCCCTTTTGAGCCTTACGTGATTAATGGACGGCCCCTAACAGCAATTTTGTTAAGATTCTAATTGTGATTTATTTTGATTTTACCTATCTGTGAATGAGTTTAGGCATCCCATTTGGCTCTTAATAGTACCTTTTCATGAGGCTCATTGCCAAAAGATCAACTTATGTCCAAAAAAATAATAAACTGCAAGGTATACAAATTCTATAGGTGAATACCAAACAATTGTACCAAGTATTAAAATACATAAAATAATGCTGGACATTAAAAATTTACAAGAGACTCAATCTCTTAACTTGTTCACAGGTATTCTATCATGGCATCAAAGCCAGACACTGATTTTCCACCATCACCTACAAATAATGAATCAGGTTTGTTTTAAAATGATTGTGTTTTGTTTTTAAAGTATTATTTAAGGTTGATAATTATCGTGATAATTATTATTATCATGATAATTATCAACATTAATTTATTAAAATATCACGATATTAAATAACACTGATATTTATCAGTCATAATTATTTATACAAACTAATACTAACCACATTTGATAAAAATAATGTTTTAAAAGAATTTCTTATGAGACCAACAAAATGATTTTGTTATTGGGGTTCAAAAGGATTACTATCAATGATAATTCATCACGAATTTGCACTTGTGAAGTTCAAAATATGCAAACATGTATTTCCGCACTTGCATCTGGTGATGGGCATTATTCAAAATAGGTAGTTATAAAACTATATATTTAGCTCCACACCGCTTTATACAATTAGCAGTGGATAACTTGACAATATTCAGCAACCAAAAACCAAACGCAGAAATTTTTATGAAGGAAATATTTCTAATACTGATGATAATTATCAGATAAATATCAATACTACTTATTGGCTGCTATCATTTATTGAAATAACAATTATCAAGCTTGTTTTGCACTGAACTATTAAATATTACTGGATAGAAATTGTTTTGTATTATGACAGGTATTGGGTTCTTATAAGTACATATTATAAAGTACCTTTAACTAGACCCAACTTTCAGTAAGGTCATCTAATAGAGACACTATAAATGATAAATATACTCATTAATGTTTTAAATTACCAAGCTCCATCTTTATGAACAAGTGCCTAAATGATAAACTTATTTCTAGACCAATAAAGTCAAGAACTGAAATTCCTACTTGCTGCTAATATCTTTTCCAATAATGACTACACTGTTACTTTCTCATACTGTTTGATGGCTGGGCAACTAATTAGGGACAAGAGATAATTTTATTATTAATGAAAACAAATTGAGAAAAATACAAGTTTAAATAACGCATTTAGTATTTTCCAACTATGTTTTAATAATATTGAGCATAAATAACACATTTTTACTAACCACACTGGTTTCTCTTCTTGACTAATAAATATTTAAAACAGATGTTCAAGTACTTGTTGTTTATAAAGATAAAACTTCAAAGCTTCATGATTTATTGGTGTTAAGGGAATCCCTTGCCTATTATTTGAAAGTGTCCCTTATCAGATTACCATAACTGTTGGTATTTCTATTAAACCCTCTTTACTTATTTCAATATAAGAAGTAGTATTGAGTAAACTTTTTTGTTATGGTAATTCATTAGCAATGTTTAAGTCTAGTAGAAAGTAAGTTTTAATATTTAAAAGCTACTTCATATTAAAACAAGATCAAAACTTCTCGTTTCAAAATTTAATTTTCAATTTCCTAAAATGCCTCATACATGCAAATTAGATATTTAATCAGTGTGCTTCTTGTTGGTTAAGGTGTAGCAATAAAAAGATAGTAGATCATGCGCATGCTATTTTTAACATACAACAAATTGCCAGTTCTTTGCGTGCATTCATGAATTAAGCCAATCATAGTAGTCAGACTAAATAAATAATCCCTAATCATGTATTTAATAAACCCACTTGCTCATCATGCTAGGCCCACTTGCGCATGATGATTTAAACCAGGATTACATTAATCCTAGATTAAATCTTATTTCTGTTTCTGTCAACGTCAAGTAAACTGATAGAGACAGATAGATGATATAATCCAGTATAAGCGTAATCCTGGGTTAAATCATCACGCGCAAGTGGGCCCTAGGAAATTCAGACAATATGCATTTCTGTCTCTATCAATATCAAAGAAACTATTACGATTACGTTATGTGCGTACGTAAGTGGAGCTAACAATACCTAAAAGA
Source organism: Pyrausta aurata (assembly GCA_963584085.1). NCBI lineage: Eukaryota > Metazoa > Arthropoda > Insecta > Lepidoptera > Crambidae > Pyrausta > Pyrausta aurata. The sequence continues at coordinate 4,868,945 of OY757274.1, forward strand.
CTAACACTGCATACAAATTAAGGTCACATACGAATAATATCAATTATTTTACAGATGGCGAAGCTGCTGGTTCAGTAGGCTCTAATTTTCAAGACGACGACGACGACCAAGGGCCTGACGGGCAAGACTCGGACACAGAAGAAAAGGTTCAGGCAAAACCACAGAATAACAATGTCGCTGACATTCTAAAAAGACTACAGTCCACAGGGGCTTTGATCAAGAAGCCGAAACAAGAATATAGGTGTATAACTTGTGACGAGGACTTCCCCGATTGGGAGGAGTTGGAGAATCATCTCATTCAGCACGTGTCGCTGCCCTCAGTGGTGCTCGACAAGCTGCCTTCCGACGACGAAGACTTCCCTCCATCTGGAGATGAAAACTGGTCCGATGAAGAGGAAACTCCCTCCCCGCCTAAGCCTGCCACGAAAACGACGCCACAAAAAATAGATATATCACAAATTCTCAAAAAAACTGGTCTCTCCCTCAAAAAACCAGCCGAGAACGAATCTAAAAATGCAAGCTCTGCATTAAACAAACTGAGCGGGCTAGGCTTTACGATAAAAAAGAATTCACCAATAAAGAAAGAACCAGAGCCAGAGCCTGAGAAGAACAGCAACGATGTTTTGCAAAAACTAGGAAAGTTAGGCGGAATAAAACTTAAACTTAAATCTGATGGCGGGAATTCAAATTCCTTCAAAGTTGTAAATGGCTTAAAAGATTTTAAAGCCTCTGACGATGACGACGATGGCAGTGGAAATGAGGATAATAATCAAGATCCAGACTACGAAGAAGATGCAGAAAAGTCTGGAGAGCAAGAACAAGATTCAGGTGATGAAGGCAACATAAACAAAAGCAAGAATACTGATAGTGAAGACTCTGACAAATCGCCCATCAACAAAAAGATTTCAGATGCTCTGAAGAATTTGAAAGCCAAAAACGCTACTTTGGTAAAACAAGAACAAACCAAAAACGTGGGTATGCAAAAGAAATGTCCAACACCTGTCAAAGATGTTACGCCAACACCATCCAAACCATCTGGCAGGCCGGCGATCAAGCAGACGCCTAAGAGAGGAGCTAATTTGCCAATAGCTAGTAGAGAAATCCCCCAAGAAACGAAAGTGGTACCCCCGAAACCCATGGATCCTTTACCGGCTATGGATCGACGACAGTCAAAGGACACAGCGAATATGGAAAGTGTAGTAGTTAAAAAAGAACTAGATTCGGGTGATCAACAAACTGCATCGAATATGCCTTTGTTTTCAGGGCAAGTCAAAACAGAACGAGCCTCGCCACCGCTCGAAACAATTTCTACACCAATCATCGCCAGAGTTAAAACTGAGCCTGATATTAATATCTCACAAACAAACGCGCCTCAATCTGTTCCGGTTAGTAGCACTACACCTCTTCTCCCTGTGACTAAACAAGAAGATATGACAATAATTGAAATAAATGGTGATTCGAACGATGAAGATGATGACTGTTGTGTAGTATCAGCGACACCGGCGCCAGATATCAAACCAGTTATAGTGCCTAAAATTGAAGAAGTATCATACCCGTCCCCATCTTATCCAACATCAACGCTTTCTTCGCAATCCAACTATGGAACACCCAATATACTCACTTCGCGCATGTCTGCAGTAAATTCCACAGAAAAACAGCACAGTTTTAATTGGAACGCACCAGACACAAAACCGCCGATTGATACACTCGATAAAAGTGCTGATGATATCTTTCAAAGTCTTCTGTCATCGACTCCGAAAAAAGAGAATCTATCACTATCCGACGCGAGTGAATACATATCCCTAGATACGCTTGGACCGCATCAAACATGCGAAGTGTGCAACACGAGGTTTACGGATATATCCCTGTTAGAAGAGCATCGGCGAATGACCGGCCATTCAAAGAGTTTAGTGGTAGCCCCGTCATCATCAACTCTGCTACCATACTCTCAGCAGTCGAACCTTCTCTCGAGTTTATTACCGGTAAAGCAGTTGGCTGAGCAAGTAGGAAAACTATCAACAATTGGCAGTAGTGGCCCTGGATTTACGCATCAACAAAATGTTATGATCAACATTCAAGCATATCCCGGAGGCGGGGGAATGGTAGCTCCTCCCCCTTATAACGCGTATCCGCAAGGCCAGACTATGCATCCCGGCTACCCACCATCGCCAAACAATATGTACGGTGCTAGTGGACAAACGATGCCGGGACAATATCCCGGTCAACACTATATGGGACAATCGTATGGTGGACAGTTCCAACCCCCAATGTCGAAACCGGGCTCATACCCAAGTCCGCAAAACGCTTATTCCACGGCGTCATCGCCATACTCCACCACCTCACCTCTTCAAAGCATGCAGAACGCTTATGGGCCGAACGCGCCCATGATGAATACGCAATCACCGATGGGCCAAATGGGACCGCCTGGATCCTCACCTAGTCAATATGCCCCAGCTTCGAGTCCGGGGGGTTCTATGAAGCCCCCTACTAGTAGCGGGGTTAGAATCCAGAATGTCCAGACTTTCCCACCGGGACAAATGGTCATGTCAGGACAAACAGCCGCTCAAGGGCCCGATATGGGCGGACAAGCCCCGGGACAGATGGTAGGTGGCCAGATGCCGTCTCCGAATCAAATAAGAATGGCGCCCGGTGCTAACATTTCCGGCGCGAGGCCGCGAATGCCGGGCGTGAGAGGAGCGCGGCCTTCGATAAGGCCAGGCATTCAGGTCCACGGGCAGGTGCGAGGTCAGAAACCTGGGGTCCGTATGCCTATGAAGAGGCCGGGGCCGATGGCGGGCGGGCCGGGTCAGAAGCGGCGGCCCGACATGCTGCTCCCGGGCAAGCACGACAACGAGGACTGCCAGGTCATGGCGATGCAGAAGCAGCGCGAAGGCCTGCCTATGATACACAGCGTGCAAGGAGCCAAAGACAAACTGAATCTCGGCAGCCAAATCTCAATAACTAAAAAGGTCGTAAACAAAGAAGCAAACGCCATGGCTAACGTGTTGGCTTCTCGAGGCATAAGTATAAAACAAAAGCAGAAAAGCCGATCGCCTAGTCCTGAGAGGCCTATTCCACACATTCCCAACCTCGGCGCGGGCGTCAGTATCAAACACACGTCCAAATCAAGTAGTTTTTCAATACCCGAAGCGAAAGTCGGTGGGGGTATGTTGTCTTGTAAAATCTGTAAGAAGATGTTTATGAATCAGAATTCGTTGCAAGTTCACATGTCGGCCGCGCATCCCCAAAGCAAGATACCTATGTTCAAATGTGACGAATGTCCCGCTTCATATCCGAAGACACTACAGTTGCAGCATCACAAGAGAGTGTTCCACAATGTGACCGGCCCCAACCGCGAGTTAGGACTGCCCGTGGTTGATCTGTCTCAGGAAGACAACTTAAAACGGTTGAGTAATTTAGGCATCTATAGTTTTATTCCGTTGGCTAATAGAGAGCAAGCTAACGGCTGTTTCGGAATCCCAGTTATTTCAGTACACAACATGCATAATGGGCTAACCAGTGGCCTGCAAGCGTTAGGTGCGGACGGTTTACTGAGTTTAGGACCCCTCAAACCTTTACCTAATTCATAAATTTAAATATATAATAATTATTAAGTAAATGTGAGTGATTTAAGAAAATTTACAAATATTGTGGCAATATTTGTGTACTTATTGAACTAGCAATATTATATTTTTCTAATTTAATGTCAAATTTAATAGAGCGCATATCTTTATTGTTTCGGATACAATAGCAAGAAAGTGTTTTTTTTATTTTTGTCACATAGGCTTTTTATAGTAGCTTAGTATGATAAATAATAATATTAGCATACTAAGCTGAACTGAAGGAACATTGTAATTTCATAATTTACATATTTTATGATTAAGCACAAATGTCTTAATAATATGGTTTCATTAGTTCCTTTACTAAACTATATGTTGCCAGTATGACTGCTAACTTTAACAATTGAATACTCTAACCTAAAGAATTTTTTTATAATTGAAAGTGGATATTGTTTTTCATGGAACTAAAGTTTGAAGGTTGAAGCAGATCTAACCGATCCGATGCCGCGGCGTTGCGATCCCTTTACGTAACGTGCTTCCTGTATGATTAATGGCTGTTTGATGTCAATACGATGTCGTTTCCTTTAAGAGTTGTTAGATCTGCTAAAACCCTAATGCTTAATGTATTTTTGACAAACAACCTCCTTTTTGAAGTCGGTTAAACGACTTCCTTTTGTTTCTATTCAAAGTCACTATCATTTGAAACAACTATTGAGCTCAAAAGCTAAGTATTATGTATGGAAGAAAAATTTTATCAATTTTTTTTTCACAAAATAAATTTATTAGGAAATAGGATATAATATTATTTAGTATTTTTTAAATGTTTATTTCATTCTGATTATTCTAATTGTCTCATTTTTTTGTTGAGACTACTATTTTTTTCTTCAAGTCAAATTGTGTCTATCTATTATGAAATGTGTATAAATTACTAAAATGCTTTATTTCATCCACATCTAGTAAGCCTAGCTTCCTACCTAGGTTAGGTAGGAGCTAAATCATCTGTATTCAGGTATTGTGTGAACCTACTTACATTTGTATGTATCGAGCCTTTTAAGTTGAGAAGTAATTAATGATATTTTGTACCGTGCAAATGTTGGACTGCCTAATATTTTTCTCTACTAAGTGACTTTGTAAATAAACAAAAATATTAATATTTAGGCTTTGTAAAAATGCGTGAGGTGCATAAGTTTCATTTAGTTGTTATAAGCAGAGTTATTTAAGTTCATTTTGAATCATAATAGTTAAATAAGTAAAGAGTTTGTCACACTGGGTGTAGTCCGCGTGCGGGCAATTTTGAACGGACCGGATCGCATACCGCACCTTGTATGACATAGGGTGAAGACATAAAGTGACGGGTTATCGGTAACGACTAACCCGGGATGAGCTATACTCGTAGTAGTTTCAACCGTTTAAACACTCGTTTCCTCTGTAAAGTGACTGGTTATCGGTAACGACTAACCCGGACGAGCTATACTCGTACCCCCTTATTCATAATAATTCAAACAGTCAAATAAACCTATTTTAGCTATTATACTGTTTTGTCACTTTCTGTCAAATGATGACAGCGCTAAGAAAGAACGAGACAAAACAGTGTAATAGTTAAAACAGGTTTATTAGACTGTTTGCGTTTTTATGAATAAGGGTGATAGTATGTAGTAACATGGGACTGCGATAGCGCATTCTTATCGCTATTTTACACTCACAGTCCATTTGGGAAACAGTGCTGCACTGCACAGTTATCGATAAGCGCGTGTGCGCACGGCTCACTTCCTAGGTCATTTTATTTATGGCCACAGAGGAAGCGAGTGTTTAATACTACTATAGAGATGTACCAAGTCGTCTTTTTGATATTGGAAATTCGTTAAAGTCAGTCAGAAGACTTTCTTCAACGAACACTAGAATATTTTTTAAAACAAAATTTAAATTAAAACTCGAGTATGAAGACTCTTTCAGGTTTGTTGGTTACCGTTACTGATAAACCGGTGCTTTATGTCTTCACCCATAGCTGTAATGCAAGATTTTGTATTGAGTTTATTATTACATAGTGAGAACTATCGAGAAAGCAATTAGAAAGAATAAAAGGTTGGAGAATAAAATATATTCAAAAATACATTGCAGTTTATTTTTTTGTCAATTTTTAGATTATTGCCAATCCTCTATTAGGATACCTACTATAAAATTTAATACACTTGCTTGGGATAGGTATTGCAAGGTTTCGGTCAATACAAAACATGAAACCAAACTAAACAAATTATCAGTTTGCAATCATATGTTGAAATTAACTTGAGCTTTATAATGTAACTAATATTCCCGCGACTGCGTTCGCGCGTTTTGAGTTTGCTCCCTCCCCTCGTCGCAGCGTTTTTCTGTGCTTGACGTGTTTTGTAAACAATCATAATATAAGGGAATAATTAATAATTGATTTAAACAGATGTTTAACAATGAACTACCTTTGTAGGATGTTGTATTTTGTTCTAAAGGAATGTCAATATAGTTTACAATATTTTACACTAACTGAACGCGCCCAAGCATAGAATGTAGTAGCGAGAGAAAGTTATTATCAAGCTATGATAAGTATGAGCTCACTTACGTTCCCAAAATAATAACATTTTATATTGTTCACAATTATTTTATTTCATCTTAGTTTTACAAATAAAGCTTTAAACAAGATTTGTATTTGTGGTACACTGTACTAACAAAATTGTGCTTAAAAAGATATTTACAGGCTTGAAAAAATAACACTGGTTCAAATTAAGTGCACAGCATTGAAATGAAATGCAGCCTTTTGTAATAAAATAGGTAAAAAAAGCAATGTATCTCAGAAAATCTGGGGTACATGCAACTAGGGCAACTACAATCCAAAACTATTTAAATGCCTCTGGAATGTTTTGGACTCTGATTAATTGAGATTTGAAAATATGCTTTTGAATAAAGGAGTTTTGTTAGACAGTTTCAAACCTACTCTCTAAAACACCTAGATTTTTTAAAATTTTTGAATATTGAAATTTGAAATCTTGACTAGATGACACTATTTTAATGAGTCAATTATAGATATTAATTGAACCCCTCACAGATGTATTTAACAATATTCTTTTGTTTACGGGACCACCTGGGTCCTATGGATCTGTGAAGCTTTGAAGTTGATCTACCTACATGTTTAAGGTAATTCAAAACCACGATCATAGGATGGCATAGATACACATTTCAGTTCTTAGTACAGAAAATTATTTGAAATGTTTATGATGACAGCAACACTTCTGTACCACATGTAAGGCTTAAATTGTAATTCAATACAATTAGACGTAATAAGATACTCAATACTGCCCCAATGCCCATATAAAAATATTATAATTAACAGATTAAAATGTTAAGAAAAACTGGTCTAACAAAACCTTCCCAGATTTTTTGTGGTGTTTATTCAAGTCGGATGAGTTCTACATCAAAGATGAGGGTGGCATTGGGCGGGATGACGCCAGGATGGCCTTGTTGGCCGTAAGCATAGTCCGGTGAGCAGGTCAGCTTGGCTCGCTCACCAACCGACATCTGTAAGACAAATCAGTTTTGACAATCATAATCAACATAGTTCTGTAATGTACAGTCATTGATTGTACCAGGTAGTATTTACTTTTACATCTTTCTGTGTGACCTAAAGGATGCAATAAAGTTGTATTTTTATATGGAGGACAAAGACTAAACATTTTTTTACCTTAGCTACACCTTCATCCCAGCCTCGGATGACCTCGCTCCTGCCAATCTTGAACTTGAAGGGCTTGCCACGGTCACGAGACGAGTCAAACTTCTGACCGTTGGTCAGCGTGCCCGTGTAGTGCACCACCACAGTCTGGCCCGACTTGGGGTAGGTTGACTCTGAAGTTTTGATAAAAAATTTGTAATTAGAACAAGGAGATTCAAGTAGGAGAACAAATTCAGAATGTTAAATCTACGAAATGTTGTGCTATTATATTTGTTTGTCAAGGCGATGCTTATAGGTAGTACCGTTATAAGATAACCTTATTTTTGGTAGGCGAAATAAATTATAAGATATTCATCGAAATATACCAAAATATCAGTGTCAATGATATAAAAGGGTAACAACTATGATAAATAAACTATAGATATACATAGTAGACATGTAATAGAAAAATTATAGGCGTACTAATCGCCATAATTATCAGCTGGCGCGACCGACCGGGAAACTATGCGTCACGCTAAGATTTCCGAACGCTAAGACGCTAACAACGTCGCCCAGTTTCAAGGTTAGGAAATTAACTAATGGTTTTTCTTATTTTATGATGTTTTCATTTAAAAATATCGTTGCAATTTACATGAATTATGCTTGTCTTTTGAAGTTAAATGGAAATTTCCAATAGAATACACACGGTGCACCCTGTCAAACGAAAAATGCAAAATATGTAAGATACTTACCATCTCCAGGGCTAATTGTTTCAACAGTCACACCCATGTTAGGATTTAACTGTAATTGCTTTGGGTTTATCAATTGCGTGAAGTAATTTTGGTTTTTTGTCCGCAGCAAGACAGCGTCCGACAATGGCGGCGGACGGCGGCGGTAACACTGCACAATGTTGCCAAGCCACAAAAATATTTATCGAAAAAATCCCTATAAAAATTAAAAAATATTTTTTAACTAGCTTTTGCCGGCAACTTCGTCCGCGTGGAATAGTGACTTCTTTCTCCCGTTTTTTACACATTTACCACTATATCTTTGCTCCTATTGGTCGTAGCGTGATGTTATATAGCCTATAGCCTTCCTCGATAACTGGACTATCCAACACAAAAAGAATTATTCAATTCGAACCAGTAGTTTCGGAGATTAGCGCGTTCAAATTCAAATTCAAAATTCAAATTCAAATTCAAATTCAAATTCAAATTCAAAATCTTTATTTCAATTTAGGTCATGAAATGACACTTATGAACGTCAAATATAAAAATTAAAATAAATTAATGTGCGAAACATGTCTCCTTATCTTTTGGGCCCTACCAGCGCTTCGAGACAGAACACAGACAATTAGGCAAGTGCTGAGAAGAAACGCCGGAACAAACTCAAACAAACAAACAAACAAACTCTTCAGCTTTATAATATTATATATTTTTTTATTTGTCATCGAAATTCCCATAAAAAAACTGATTAGCAGTGGAAGGCAATATGGCTAATAACTGTTATTAATCTTGCTTGATGTTTTCTATTTTAAGTAAAATATTGGTTGTTGTAAGAATACGAAGGCTTAAAATTCCGTCTTGACAGTAGACGGAACGGACGACTGATTTTTTTTTTAACACATATAGGTAAACGCTATTTTTTGTGAATTATACAGAAAAAAAAATATATTAAAAAATTACGTACATATTTATAAATCTCTTTGATAAAAAAGAACAAACACTTATTTCTCTGATCTAGGGAGAATATCCCTTAAGCTAGCAACTCTGCACTGGAGATAAGTGTTGCCATAAAAATACCGCTACTTTAATTTTATTTTATTATGGCAAGGATGACAAATATAGCCGCCGTGACGTGAATGCTATGACATCATCCGAATTCATCTAGGATTTCTACTGTTGATTTCTAGGGTTCTTCGTTCTTCTAGATTCGGACGATTCGACACGCGCAGAAGTGTGCGAGATTTCATGAAATGACATATACAGAATTCTAAAATTCGTTCCGTTTGACTCGTTCGACGCTTTCGGCTCGGATAAGTGTGCGTTCACCTTTATACTAAATAATAACAGGATGTTATTGTTGCGTTACTCAAAAATATAATTTAATAATATTTTATATAATACTATAAAATTAATAAGGGTGGGATGAATTAATTCCACTCTAACTACTAGTAATAGGCGTGGTAGGTAAAAAATGAAGGGCCTTAATTTTTTTAAGGAAGAATAAAGGTAGAACTATAAGTTATCCATTGTAATTTAGGCACACGATGTCACAAACAGTCTGTATATTTTAAAGTGAATAGGCACCTTAAGAATCAGCTTCATATGAATGAATGAATGAATGAATGAAAGTAATTTATTTCAGACCGTGGTCCATATTATTTATGTTAGTTACAAATTTAAAACTTAGCCTATGTTAGTAAAATACAATTTAAAACAATGAAATACAATTTAAAACAATGAAAGATGCCGCCTAGAGAAAGCCGATTCATAGCCGATTCTTGGTAAAATCATTTTTAGCGTACTATCTGTGTGGTGTGAAAATAACTTCTAAGAAAAATAAAACCCACTGTGTATAAATATAAATATTTTATAACAAATAACATCAACTGTAGTGCCAGGCTCCTGGTAATAATACGAATCATTGTGAGACCTACATCAATACATTATTATATATTCTGTGTCAATACATTATTTTTGCCACATAAATACTTATACTTTTCATAAATTATTATTATTATTGTAAAGAATTTCTTTTTACAAACGTACTTACTCTCTGAATAACTTATAGAACGAACTTCGAATTCGAGAAATTTTTATAATTAAAGAATAATAATATCTTAAATATAAATAGCTTTTCTTATGATTTGAATAAATAAAAGAAAACACTAAAAATCATAGTTTGCGTAAGTAAACAGGGATTTCTAGGAAAATTTGTATACCTACAGGTGTGGCTTGTAATAGGAGCAAAAAGATTTTTATCTATTTATTTAGTGCTGTTGATTTCCTCAATAAACAATTAACAATAAACAATTTAGAGTTAGTGATTTTGGTATCATTGATTTGATCATAACTTTGGATTACTATATCTCCTGTGTAACCTTGACCTGGGGCCCTATTTTTGAATCACTCGCTCAGATATGGCGAGTGCTTTTCGTTCGAAAACGAGTTTTTTTATGACTTTTAATTCTACTTCGAACGAAAATCACTCGCCATCTTGAAGCGAGTGATTCAAAAATAGGGCACCTGGTCATAATTTTAATTTTGAATTAAAATGATTGCTGCTGTTACATGCTTCATGCTGAATATACTAACTTTAAAGGGTATACTAAATGTAAAGGAGTGAAAAGATAAAGTACTTATCTTTTTTACTGTAAGTACACGCAGACTTGACATAATACTTGATACTTATAAAAACTAAGCTTAACTTTCAAAATTGATAAGTTTAATGGTAACACTTTTTTGTATTAAATTAAGTAGATATCATGTAGTTTGACTAGTTGAACTGTAATTATACATTTTGTGCAACGTTTCAGTAGGTAGCCTACTTTGTTAAAGCTACATTATTAATTTTTATATTATCACAACACCGATTTAGACCACTAAATTATAATGTGTTAAAATTTTGTGAATAAATGCTACGTAAATTAATTTAACACTTAACATATTACATAAAGTTGTTATTTTGAAAGTGTTAACTGTCTGCAACAATATGGGCTCAAATATTGCAAAATTTAATATTATTTTATAAAGGCGTACAGACTTGAACAATTTTATTTATTAGCCGAAATGACAATCAAAATACCCGAGCGTCGTCACTCGCTTCAAGATGGCGAGGATTTTCGTTCGAAGATAAATTAAAAGTCAAAGGAAATAACTCGTTTTCGAACGAAAATCACTCATAATATTGACGCGAGTGGTTCAAACATAGGGCTCCTCTTAGTATCTTAGTAAGTACCTAGGTAGAGTAATAATTTCGTACAACATGGCACTAAGGTTTTTTTTTTCACCGAATGAAAACAGCAGTACTTTGTTTGTTAAATTCGTAGGCCTCTGTCGCTACATTTCATTCCACTTTTCCAGGAACAAAACAATACCTTTTCAAACAGATTATTCTCCAATTAATCACTGAGTACACTGAATGTTGGCCTAAAATTACTTAATATTATTTACTTAATCCGCTCGTTATAAAAATATTACGAGTATAATACATACCTTAATAAAATTAACACGTTCCGGGACAGTGCCCGCCTACAGGCGTGAAAACAATAAAACATCTATTGTGTCTGGAGTAGTGTCCCGGAACGTGTTAATAAACAACTAGTCATTTTTAACTCGTGTAACGCCACAGAGTTGCGAATTGCGACAAATGCGTTTGTTTTTTTATATCGCAATTACAACTCGAGGCGTATTTATCTTTAAAAAATAACACCAATTATAGTTCTACACAAATTTAAATAGACGAAAATAACGACACTCATTATTAAGATTTCGTACCCAGAAATTTTAAATCGAATTTATGTAACATTAAAAGCAATACTTTGTTTAAATTTTTACAAAGTATTTTTTAAAAGGACCTTAATTTCAAAATCCCATCGTTTAACGTTTCCCTCAAAATTATGTGGTGCATATTCTACGGCTAAACACACCATTTTGAAGCAAGACATTGAGATTTTTTATCATTTAAATTTATAGCTAGTACACCGATTCTGGGAACATTACCTACATTTCAAATGACAAGCAGCAAAACGAATAGTTTCATGCATTTTACGTAAATAGTAGAAGTAAAGTTAAAAATTGCAGTGAAAATGTTTGTATTTAGACGGAAGTAGGTAATAAACAATTATTTATTCCATCAATTAGGGATTCTAATTTCTTCAGACAATAATAGGCTAAGAAACGATGGTTTAGGTTAGGTAAATCAGCAGATTTTATTAGAGATGAAAATATTAAAATCAATCTTGGTTGGCGTGATATGACGCACCGATGAAGTGCTATCAAAGATGTACTAGCTTTCCTTTCGTATTTAGTAAGCATTATAAAAAAATGCATGCCTATCGCATTACACATAAAGATTATCGACTGATCTAAGATAGGAACTTCAAACGTTTAGTGAAAATACTGGCTATTAATTGATAATGTCAAAAAGATGCAGATTGAATTAAGTTTGTATGATACTACATTGATGGTGTGTTATTTTAAATAATTGATTCTATGAGTGTGAGATGTTTCAAAAATAAGGTCTCGTCGGAGTATACAAATAAAAGTCGTGTCACTGTGGCATACCAAAAGGCTGAGATATCCGCAATTTAAAAAAATAATATAATAAAAATGTAAAAAAGTTATGAATTCTTGTTAGAAAAATCTTGACACTACTGATTTTAGTTGGTGTTATTAAAATTGGTGAATTTGTCAAAATGGTGATATGTACGTGGGATTTATTATAGTGATATCAAATGTACTTACGTAAAATCTAGTTAGCTTTTATTTAGTTAAACGACTTAGGAAAATATTCGCAACGTTTTTGTGATTGCGCAGCTAATTTTAATATTTGGCATTCGATTTGGCTTGGAAATTGATAAGATTTTCTAATGGATATTTATTTATCTAATTTAAGGTTTGAGAGAGTATTCCGTTTTCCAAATGTCCTATGTCATAATTTTAAATTATCGTTTGATATTGTGAAACTGTTTGTAAAGATTAAGTCCAACCTTGCTGTATTAGACAGCGTTTATTGTTGTTTTCGTAAATTAAACTTTTGTCATACACTACTTACATATTGGCATTGTAATCATCATCATTCTTAGTATGAAAGTAGAGCTAACTACATTGATGTAGTTGTGGATCTAAAACATGCATGTCATTACTCTCATGTTCACTCTTATGCTGACAGAAATCAGAAAGTAATTTACTTATTACCTTGTAGTATGGATCTAAATGTAGGAAGTACGGTTGCGGTCTTTCGCGCCAAAATCTCTTGCACCTCGCGTAGTCGTCTTTTGTTTGAAGTGTCAAGTGACGCTTGTTTTTGTGTAGTGTGTGCAACAATGATATAATAATATATGGTGTGCAAGCGATTTTCGACGAAATTGGTTAGGCACGAGGGACCTCCACCATGCATAATCATGTTCCTGATGGATTACAGAATAATAATATTGAGAAACGCGGCGGAAAACACCGCGACCACTGCCTTATGCGCGGGAAAAATCTATCGGACAGAGCCAATGAACCCCCACGCGTCCGATTGGCCACTTGCAAAAAAAAAGCTAAACGCACAGACAGCAAAAAAAGTTTCTATTTTTTTTAAGAGGTCGCAACACTACAAATTCGTTCGGATATTCGGGACGGAGTGGTGTCAGCGTTCGGATACGCTTATGGGGTGCTAGGTTCTTCCTCTTGATGGTGTTTGGCGAGCGCAAGTAGAATCATGGTGAGCTGCTTCCGACTGATCTTTCCGTCGCTACTGTATTCTACGCCTTGGAGGATGGTCTCTTCGAATTCTAGAAGGTCTTGTGCGTCGTAGTCCTGAAATTGAATTGAATAAATAACATTAGAAATGGGTAAGTTGTAACTATTATAGATAGGTTCGTATGTGTTATACGAACGATATAAGATAGCTTTGTTGCACAGCGAGTTGTAAGTACAATTGGCGGACATAAAGCCTTATTAATTAATTATAGTGAGAGAAAAAATAATAAAATACAATTTTATTCCTACTTTTATTAGGCATACCAGTCGGCCGCCTGGAAAAAGCTTGTGTAGATATATTCATGTAACAATATTACATAGAAAATACTAACCTTTTTAACTAATTCTAAAAGATCTTTCAAGAAGCCACGAAGTTCTTCGTTTTCTATGGAGCCGTTGTTATCCTGAAAGATAATAATAACAAAAATCAGGAGGTTGAATAAAAAATTACTTCATCAGGTATTGTCACCTTCGTCTATTAATATTTCCTCTAAACGGCCGATAGCTAGATTTTGTTGCGTTGGCAGGGCCTGTTTTACAATTCGATTCGATCGCAGGCATGGAGTGTATTGTATACTTTAATACTTTAATGTAGTTATATTATTGGAGTTCTGGGGGGACAGCGCGTACGCAGTCCCCACTACCAAAAATTACGCATCCGAGTTATCCACATTAGGGATAATCGCAGGGGTCAACCCCACCGCAGTGCAATGGAGAGGCCTCGCCCTGGGGGAACCGCCTTCATGATCACGGTGTCCCCTATGCCAGGTAAGTATGATTTCACCAACGAGGGCCGGGGAGGTCATTCTCCGGAAAATCGCAATGTTCGCGCGAGTCAACCCCGCGGAGCGCCATCTATTGACATCTGGCAGCTTTAGCGAGGTGTCTGTCTGTAGCGGACGGACCGCGCCAGACTGAGCCATAGTCTATTAAATAAAGATCAAAACTAATGCTCGATAATAGAGTCTATTTCATTCATTCATCGAGCATAGTTTTCATTTTTTTGAGCTACTAATAACATAAATGTACAGCAAATTGTTGATAATAGTAACTTACCCTGTCATAAAGTGAGAAAACCCTTTCTATGTCATCCTTTGTTAGTTTTGTAGCCCCCTGTAGAAGATAAAATGCATTTGTACAAAAAAACAATTTGTAATCTTTATTAATAGTCTCAAAATAACTTGGCGCCCAACGTGGTATTTTTTAAACTCTTGAATATGTGTTACACAAACTTTCACATGATATTTTATTGTAATTTAGTTAGTAACTCATTAAAATAATACCTAACATACAAATAGTTTTGTGTATTTTTGAATGATTGATTATTGACAAAATGATTCATGTTATTCCATTCATTCGCAATCTATGTAAGTAGGTATTCTAGATTACATCTAAGACTCATTCCAAATCAATAAAATCACACTCCACATTAAGCAAACAATTATTAGAAGTGCTGCAAAAACATGATATCTTTCGCATCGCCATAAGATAAGATATTGACACAAATCCTATCTGAAATGTTTGTCCCTAAAAACGTGTTTATTTAGTAAGTAAAATATATTAAAATGGAATTCAGTTTAAAGTACAGGTTTATTCGTAATCCTATTTACAGCTACCTAATTTCTTAAAAACACACAAAAACAGTCCGCACATCCATATTTGAACTTAATGAACAAATGCCATAGGTACTTTTATCTATTAAGTTTGATCTTATCTTATGGCGATGCTGAAGTCGGCCCTAATTGTTTCAATGATGGCTTAGTTTTAAGAAAATCTTATTTTGTTTCACCGCGATACTTAAACTTAATATATAAATTAATCACATACATTGAAACATATTTAAGGGCCAGAAGACTCACCTCTATGCCTTCCTAAAGTGTGCAGTGCAAGACAAGCTTAGTGTTAGGAAAGACAGAAGGACAGGCAGACAGACAGTATCATGCTGGTTTGAATAGACACAACTTTTGTAGCAAGGTGTGTCAATAGTACACTTTTATAATTAAGTATGTGCTTAGGCCTTCCGCGCTGTGTGCAGTGAATTAGGCTGAATTAGGTAGTGTGGGTACGTAGATAGATACTATTTTTAACTGACACCAAAAATGTAACATTTTTGACACAGATATCTTTAAAACTTGTTAGTAAAAAAGTAAAGTAGTGTGAGGTAGTATGAGCCATACTCCACCACGCGGGCTCAGTGCGGATAGGCGGAGGGGTGTTTGCAAGGCAAGCGACCAACTTTGCTGTCAGAATTTTATCAAGCCGCCCATCCCATAGGGCCTCTGACTAGGCTTAACGACTAATACCAATCGATATAAGCCGGGACCAACGGCTTAACGTGCCTTCCGAAGCACGGAGATGCTCGTGTTGTACGTCACTTATATCCAAATACCGACCGCGCCGAAAGTTGTTTAACTTCGGTATTACTACCAAAGCGCTGCCACCACTGCGCTACGAACACCTCCTTAAAACTTGTTAATACTGCACAAACACCGATTTTTAAGTTGGTTGAGATTTGGCTCGTATTTTTTCTTACACCCTGTTTAGAATTTCAGGGAGTAAAAATGCATTATTTTTTGACACACCATGCATTTTTTTTTCATTTGCCGTTTTGTAACGTGTATCTACATTTGTGTATGCACTTACAAAAACGTTATAAGGACCGATTCTAAATATTGTAGAGTGGTGCTGTAAATCTTAAGTTCGTGGTCAATCGTGTGTCTGAACTTACGGTCCTTAATACGTTTTTATACTTATTGTATTTACACGTTTTGGTTTTGTAGATTTTACTTTCGTGATAATTTAAGATTACTGATTTAAAATATATTATAACAGCCAGTTTTCTAAACGTCGATCAAAGGCTAGGTAGGTAATAGATCAACTATAGATATTGACTTCGAAATCAGCCACTTCTATGACCAATATTAAAAAAACTGGGTTAGGTGTTTGTAAATCGTGGACATATTTTTATTTATTATTTATTTATTTATTATATTGGTATGATATTTAAATTATTTCTTTTCTTTAATAAGAGTTGATTGACGTGTAACACGTAAGTACGTAAGTCTAAGTGTAATGAAAATGGAAACGATTAAAATGTGCTGCGGAAAATGCGTGAAAAATGCGCATGCAAGCTAGTATTTTATTAAAGAAAAATGTGATTGAAATCAAAATGTCTTTTTACTACCAATTAGGTATCAAGGCGTATTTTAGAGGCATCATGCCCTAAAATATTGTAAGTTGTCTTAAAATTGGTCGTATTTATAATAAATTTACTAACAATTAAAGCAATAAGACGTACTTAAACGTGTCAGTAGTTCTGGGTAATTTCGTCACTAAATATATTTAGAATGTGATACTATTTCTTGTTAAAAGCTAATGTATGTGTCTGAAATGGTATGGGCATGATTAATTTCTATGACAATTCTGGCATCTATTTTAATTGTGTGCGGTGGTTTGGAAGGGAAGAGGGAAACCAACCACAGTATCTTCCCGAATTTGGAGTTTTTATAGAAAAGTAGCGGTCACAGCGAACTTCGTTTCCCTTCGCCCCCAGCCCCGTCCCGCCCCGACCCCGTTTTATGGGAATTTTCTTTGCTATAAACCTCACGGAGCCCGAGACCTTTCCAACGAATGCAAACCCGTGGAAATCGGTTAGTGCGTGAGCATCAGAGAGGAAAACCCGACTTATTTTTGTACAGTAGACTGCACTGGCAAGAGCCTAACTATTTTTGAGGATGAGATATAGGTACCTAACCTAGATCCCTGACAATTATTTACATGATAAAATTATCGTAGGTAGGTAGTATCAGTGCCTAATAAACAAAAAGTTTTATTTAATTCCAGTTTATTCTAATTTTATTTAAATCTTTCCCCTTTCGAAGTATAAATCTAAATTCCCATTAATACCCAGCGAGGTGAGACAGCTGATCGGCAAGATGGCGGAGTAATGGCGGGCGAAATGAAGTGTCACTCACCTTGAACACTTGTCTGCACAGGAAATTCTCTTTGACCGGCAGCAACCTGTAATGTGGCGATATGGATAAAGAAAGATTTAAAAATGAGATCAGAATATGTATAGTTTTTTTATTTATTTATTTATCAAATCCATATAGTTACTTAATTAAATTATAATAGCCTTAAAAACCACTGAGTTAAACCATTACTATAGAATATATAATAGTACTTCATGCATTACTGGAATTTTTGACATAAATAAAGTGAAACAAAAGAAGGACAGTTTTCACCATTGAACTACTATTATAGTAACAGCTCACTGGTTTTGACAATACTTTTCAGGAAAGGGGCGCAATACTTTTCAGGTAGAGCTTGTCTAAACTGAAATGACGCGCCCCACTACCGCGTTAACGCACAAAACTAGTCGACTGTGACATATACAGATCTTAATTCGTGAAGCACTCGACACTCCTACACAGATGAAGTGTCATTCATTATTAATATTTGCACTTACTTAACGAAATCAACTATAGGTAGACCGCGAAATTGAGACCTCGCCTGCGGGGAACAGGGGCGCGGGCGGGTGTATCCGCGCCGCACGCATCTCTCACGCCACCCGCTCTCGTCTCCCCCGCGCCCCTGTGCCCCGCAGGCGAAGTCTCAATGAAGCGGTTTACCTATAAGTAATTAAGTAGTGGGGCGGCGCGACATTTCAGCTTAGACAAGCTCTTCGTAGAACTGAAAGCTTGAATCATCTAACATTAGTTATATCAAATTTTCAGGGTATTTACAGAATAGCTGAAAAGTTTTAAAAATTAAAACTCTTCTAAGAAAGTCAACAACGGTGCTTAATTATTGAACTTGGCACACATCACCACTTTTATGTTCGACCTACTTATTAACTTAGTAGATACCATAGAAATATAATCCCTTTTGGAAAGGAATATTAATTTTATGGTAGGTACGGACAACAGCAAATCAAGGTAAACACAGCGGACTGTACATAAATAAGGAGAATACCTGTTATCACTGAAGGAATATCAATTGCCTTCATACCAAGGACATGTCTGAAAACCAGAGATAAGTATATACAGATGTAAGTACGGTACTTAGTTGATTTTTCACTTACTTCGCCATTTCAGATAGTTGCAGTCTCCCATCTTTGTTGGAATCAAAAACTTGCAGCTGAGGAAGAAAATCGACAATTATTAGGGGCAATATATTATTTATTTGTCAAACAAATTAGTTAATCACTACAAAAGACTACTTTATTTAAAAATCTAGTTAAGTACCTGTAACTATTAAGAATTTTTCAACTGCGGTTTAGGAGTTTCCTGATGATTTCATGTAATGTAGTGGATAAATTCTGTATTTCTTTGCTTGTCAAATATTGTAAACAACATCGACATTCCTTTTTTGACAAAATAATTCATTTAAAAATAGGACATACACAAAACTCACAACCTACTTATGTAATTTCATCGTTGAACACCGAGACCTTTCTAAATCAAATTGTTAATTCGTATTATTTACTAATATTATTTTAAAAGTTATAAAAATATTGTTTACAATATTTAACAAGCAAATAAAAACGGGCTAAGATAAGTTACCATGGTGTCGGTGTATTCAATAAGTTTGTCTTCCGATACGTCGTTGATTTTCTTCGCCTCTTTCAGCAAATCTCGAAGGAAATTCTGCGAAATAGGTTTAAAGGAATTAAGCTTAGCACGCGATTATTATAATATTTTTTAAAT
Source organism: Pyrausta aurata (assembly GCA_963584085.1). Lineage (NCBI taxonomy): Eukaryota > Metazoa > Arthropoda > Insecta > Lepidoptera > Crambidae > Pyrausta > Pyrausta aurata. Next base: position 4,888,356 of record OY757274.1, read on the forward strand.
TATTATTATGACTTTTTTATGTTAATTAATTAATTTATTAAAACACAATTTACGGATATTTTCGCGAAAATTTCGTGTTCACGCTGTAAAGTGAAACGTTTCGGGATAAAATTTAATAAATTATCGTGAAAATATCCGTAAATTGTGTTTTAATAAATGAGTAGTAGGTATTCGCGTAAACTTCAGAAACTAGTATAGTTAAGTTAGCCTGTAAGCATCCCACTGCTGGGCAAAGGCCTTACCTCAAATGTGAGGTAGTTTGAGGCATACTCCACCACGCGGGCTCAGTGCGGATTGGCGGAGGGGTGTTTGCAAGGCAAGCGACCAACCTTGCTGTCAGATTTTATCGAGCCGCCCATAGGGCCTCTGACTAGGCTTAATGACTAATATCAACCGATACCTATAAGAGCCGGGACCAACATCTTAACGCCTTCCGAAGCACGGAGATGCTCGTGATATACGTCACTTATATGGTCGGAATGGTCACCCAGAAACTGTATAATTTATTAAAACTAGTACACAAACAGATTAAAGCTGGTGACTTACAATAAATGTAAATTACACTCAAAGAACTGGACTAAGTATAACATAAAAACAGTATAAAATTAAATAACATTACAGATTTTATTTTATTTATATATTTGTATCTCTTCCTTGTTATTCCGTTTGCATCACTTAATATTTAAAACAAAAATTAAGTACAAAAAGTTATTAATATTTAGAGTAAGAGTTATTAATATTAATATATAAGTAAACAGATTATACCTTAAGCTCATCAGCCTCAATGTACCCGCTTCCATCTGTGTCATACTCCCTCCAAATCTGGAATATTGATTTATATTAATTTTAACTACTTACTTCTTGCATGTCGGTCACTAAACACTAAATCCGTTCAAAAATAGCTTATTGTCTCGGGGATTTGAAAATTATTTAGGCTGATACATAAATGGATTTGGGTTAACATTTCATCAGTGGAGAATAGAGATTTGTTTAAGTTAAAACTTTGATAACTTACTTTCATGAATTCGACGCTAGATTCTAAAGGGTTGTCAAATCGAAATAGAAGCAGGAAATTTTCTTCCATTGGCAGTAGTTGGGCCAACTGTAATAAAAAAAAAAATGGTGATTTATTTCAGATCCGTGATCCTTATTTAAAAAGTACAATAAAAAATACAGTAAAAAAAAACTAAAAAAAAGATTATTATAAACACAGATTAACTAAAAATAGGTACGTAATAGAAAGGTACGTAAGTACACAGCAGTCAAAACACTTAAATAAAGGTTTTTTTTACATTGCTAATAATAAAACAGAAACACTTTATTCAATACGTATTAATTGTGGCCTGTAATCGACAGCTTCAGCTCAATATCTTTTGTCAATAACACTCAACAAAGAAATACCACTGTATAAAATGTATGATGTAAGTAACATAACATATTTATCGTTTAGCTCGACTTAACGTGTAACGGATGGAATCAGAAATACGCATATTTTTTTTGGTTTATTACACAAATCTTGGTGTTTGGAGTCTTAACTGTAATAGCTACTAAGGCATACTAGGTTAGCAATATGATTTTATCCAAGACTTTTTTTTCAAGCTTCACCTACATGTAGTTATATTGAGGCCACCGACGCCTTACCTTACCATCATACAATCCAAAATCACTTTTGTGTGGTAATGTATCCCATAACAATATCTCTGCATGCAAATGTATGGCTGGGAGAGAATGAATTCAGCATTAAGTCCACCTTATAAACACTTATTTGTGCAATAAAGCTTTTACATAAACTAAATAAAGTGCAAGCGATTTTTGTTTTCAAAGTGGTAAGGCGTCAGTGGCCTTGACCGTACAATGTTCGCCTTGACACTTTGTAGGTAGCTGTACCTCTCTGATGTCGATCTTTCCGTCCTGGTTGTCATCGTAAGCTTCCATGAAGCACGCCTTGAGTTCCACCAGCATCGAATCGGATACAGCCTGCAACAATTAAATAAATATACGGTTAATAACCGAGGTCGTACCAAGAGGTCAAGGAGATGGCTCTGAATAGAGATAAATGGAGAAAACTTTACCGAAAGGAGCAAAGATGCAAAGAAGAACAATCATGTTTTTAATATTATAATTTTTATTATGAATGTATTGTTGTGTGTCAAATAAATGTTTCTTTCTTTCTTTCTTTCTTTCAAAGCTCTTAAATTAAAAAGAAAAGAAGAACGGTTAATAAAGCATAATTAAATTGATTAATTTATTTCATCACATACAAAATAAAAAAGCAATCTTGCTTGCGTGAAGAACCGCATAGTCAAAAGACTGTGTCGCACGCAGCTGTAAGCACCTTAAGAATTTTATAAACATTTTTTTCTTCTAAATACATGTAGTATACGGTAGTTAACACATTCCCGACTGATTTGACTAGTGAACCCCACAGCTCAAACTCTGCCGTTCTCAAGTTAGGTAACTTTAAAGTTAACAATCGGTTTCTTAATAGTATAATGACGAAATTGTATAACAGTACAGATGTACAATCAACATGTAAGTATTTTTTTATAAACATAATTTTTCACTTATCCAACACTTAGGCTTAGTGATTCCAAAAATGGTTATGGCTTTTAGTTCCTCAACAAAACGTTATAAAACGTGATTTTTTTCAAGACACAAAAACATCGTTTGAATTCTAAAGGAAATGTTACAGAATAACGTCGTTCCACGCGTAATTGGCTAACTTGTATTCAGGAAAAGCCATGCAAAAAACGAAATCCATTTCCTGAATGGTCACTGGAAACCATTCTTCTAAAATTAATCTCGAACTCAAGAAGCATTCGCTGAGAAACGCTTTCTTTCTATCGAGGTAGGCAGGTCTGCATTAGGGACAATTCAGGGCCCTATTTTTTTTTTATCAAATAATTTCAAATTCAAATTCAAAATCTTTATTTCAATTTAGGTCATGAAATGACACTTATGAACGTCAAAATATACAGTGCAAAAAATAAAAATAAATGTGCCCTGAAAGGGCCGAAACATGTCTCCTTATCTTCATAATACACATATCTACTATTGATGACATAACAAAAGACGACGCAGTGCAAGAGATTTTGGCTCAAGGTGGTTAGGCACGAGACCGCGACCGTACTTTATAGCAGATGAGTTACATAGTGTGTTACTTTAAGACAAAGTAATGGAAACCACCTTTAATGCAGGTCCAAAATGGCGAAGAAGAAGCTAAATTATTCTGCAGCATCAAAGCCCAAAAGATTTGCTTACAAATTCATCAAGGTGTTTTTTCTTATTTTTTCTAAGTAAAACTGAGCCCCGCTAACCCCTCGATACGTCCCTGTTGAAACTTCACGGAAATACTTCCACTTCGTTATTGTTGTCTGATAGTGGAGTCGGAAAGAGCAATTCTACAACTGAGATTGCCGTGTCCCCGCTTGTGCTAACTTGGTAGAGTTAAGAAGAAAGCGCTTTTTAAAATTGTAATGAAGGCTGTTCCATGTCTTTATGTAGGCAGGAATCAAACGAATAAAATTAAAAAAAAACGAATTAGCAGTACTACTATCAACCTGAGTTTACGATTGAGAATTGAGAACGGACAATAGCTAGTTGTTTAGGGCTACTTTGCAACAAAAGTAGGTAGCCTTGATGTGCTGTCCTGGCGACTGGTAAGTACCTAAAAGCTGTACTGTAAAAAAAAATTTGTGTTTGTGATGTGATGAAAAAATAATAAAAGAAATAGTTAAAAATATAATATGTAATCTGCTCATTTAATATTTTTTTAAAATATCAAGGTATAGACAGAGATGTGAAAAATAGTTTAGTAAAAGTATTTAAATACAAAATGCAAATGCATAGTTGCTAGCACTATTTCAAATAGAAATACAAAATAGTTTTGAATAAAAGTATTTAAATACAAAATGCAAAATACGTATTTTTAAAATAGGTTTTAAAAATAAAATACATTGTAAAGCATAACCACTTTTATTTATTGAACTGATTTTAAAACTAGTATTTGTTCAAAGAGTTCATCTTTCATGTTCCGCCTATGGGGCCTCATAATCATTCCACCAAATGAAAATAGTCGTTCTACAGGGGCAGAACTCGGTAAGCAGGTATTATATTTAAGGAAGAGTTTTTTTACAGTATATCTGTTCAAGGATTCTAAGGTATTGTCTTCATCTTTTAAATATTGTAGTGTTTCCAGATCTATTGTAGTTGTATTAACATTATCACTGGCTGCTGAAGAATCAGAGTCCTCAACAAACATATAATAAGATTCTGTCCTTTCCTTCTTTTTATAAGAGTCAGTATGTTGGGAACTCTTTTCGTCTTCTTGTTTTATCTTTCTCACTTCTGAAACAAATACTTCTTTGATGTATTCTCTGTTGGCTTTTGGCACCCATTTCATTTTGAAAAAGGGATAAGATACTGATGCTATTATGCCATCTTTTGCTTTTGGCTCTTCTCATTTATAAAATCTCTCAAAACGCCTATTAAGACTTTCTGTAATAACATCTATTAATACATCACAATATGTAAGGTTATCCATTTTCAAGCTGCTTAGAATTCTTTGCATTCTCATCAGTTCTGGTATAAGACATTTTGTAAAATAAAAAGAAAAATTGTAAAAATGAATTAAAAATGCAACGAAACTATTTTGTATTTTATAAATACTAAATATTTATATAGAGTATTTCAAATAAAATACAAAATACATTTAGAAATAGTAGTATTTCAAATATAAAATAAAAATGGGTATTTTGCATTTTGTATTTGCATTTGAAATATATGTATTTCAAATAATTCACATCTCTGGGTATAGAGAACGCTTTGAAGGTACGTAAATAGGTTTGTAGTATTAACTTTATTAACACTTTCCGGGGCAGTGAACGGTAAAACAATAGAAGTTCTTTTGTGTGTGTGATACTGCCCCGAAAAGTGTTAAGGTATTATTAGTGTAAATAACACGTCTGTCTAACTATACAGTTTATTATCTGATTTCCGAAATAAATTACTACAAGACAGTCGGCATGAAAGGAAGAAAACACATTTTTTCGACCGAGAAATAAATAAACATTTTAAAACATGCAGAACTGGGTAAACTACCTACTCGAGTCGAAAAGGGGTGCCTTTTCGCTCAGCACATCAACGCTGATTTTCAGCGGGTGCCTTTGTAGGTAGAGTAGTCTGCTCAGAGTGAAAAATAAATTAATTAAAAAAATATATATATTATTAATAAAAAAATAATAATAATAATCAAACATTTATTTATAATTTACCTAATGAATTATGAATAAAAATATTTTTTACAAATTAATTTAAAAGAAATACATTTAATAATTCGGTGAGCATGAAATAAGTCTTACGAGAATAAACATTTTAATAAAGAACAAGGAAGATAATCCTTATCGCCAATAACAAAAGTGTTTCGAGGCGAAGTTAATAAAGTGAATTCCGCTTTCTTAGACAATCCTCCCACGCAAACGGCTTTGATGCTATTTTTGGATTGTTTTATGAAGAAATACGTACCTACAAGATATAAGACCCGCAAGTTGCTAATGCGTTGGAACCTTGTCAAATTAACAACCTCACTATCTCATTCGCAACTGAAAAAAGGAACATCACAAAAATCTAATTAGTTACTACACAATTTAAAGTAACATATAAAGAAACGGCCAAGTGCGAGTCGACCCCGCGCACCGAGAGCTTCGTGCCAACTTTTTTAAACTGAATTTAGAGGGGCACTTCCACGCGAAAATGTCACAATATTTTTTGACAGCAAAAATAACTTTGTTTTTCATAGTTTTTGCATAAGGAGAAAGTTTTATTTGCAGTTGTTGATAATTTGCTATATCTCAAAAATACTATACTATGTATTGTATTTTTTTATAATAATCGTAAAGCAGTTACCAGATACACCTACCCACTAAGTTTCAGCTGTGTGATGCCAATAGTTTCAGAATAAAGTGGCAGTGTCATACGGACGGACAGACTTGACGAAAATATAGGGGTTTTTGCCATTCGGCTACGGGACCCTAAAACGATATTATCGAAAGAAATAATAACGAGAACATATGAAAAATGGTCGCTAGGCGCATTACCTAGATATTTGCGGGGATTAATCAAGTACTTATGTACATTATTGGGTATCTGATGACAATCTACCAAGATTATCAATGGTGGATTATACAAAGTACATCAACGATTAGTGGTGATAACTGTAGGCTTGTTTAGTATTTATTTGCAATATAACATTTGCGGGTTAAATACTTTTTAGTAACGGCAACGCCAAAATATGCAGCTCTCTCCCTGGGGCCCTAGGCCCTAGAGGTTAATTTTATCAGCTTTTATTTTGTAGTAGGTATCATGTAGCTAGGACGCATAGTTTCCAATATAATATATGCGAATACAAAAAAAAACTATCTAACTCCCCTCCTCCGAAGGGTACAGGCTGGGATTTTTGATATGTTAACCTCCTTACTAGTCTAAACAAAGTTACAAAGTCAAAAATTGTGTTCATCAAACCGATTCCCTCTATTAAAAGTTCCTTTCTCGGACTATAGTTCAGCTTGTTTATATGTAAAAGTGATAATTTAGGCTTTGTTCATTTATACATTACTAAAAAGTATTTAAATTGTAAAGTCTATCCGATACTTTTCGTATGCCAGTCATAAGCAAAATATTTAGCTATAAAACCACATCATACACTACTCGTAAGTACTCCTTTGCGCAACCAAAGCCGTGGAAAAATAGTAGTTTACTATAAATGGCAAACAACAAAACATTTCGAACAATTTCAAAGCAGTTTTTCGCTACTTCTATTGGCCTCGATCTAACTTCTAAATTTCATATATCAGTATTAAAGTCACGTCTTTTTTCCGCTCCATAAGAGTTCGGAGTTTTGGTCGTCCAAACAGGAATTTGTCGTGTCCATCGCTTATGTAACAGTTTCGGCTCCAATAAAGTTGAATTGTAAAAGAGGTGGTCTATACGTGGTTAGAATTAGGCTAGTAGGCTTATGGAAGCGATGCTATGACTCATTTCTGGTAGCGATTTATGAATAAATCTGTCAATATATGATACAAATAACGGCAAAATAATGTTTTTGTTGTTGCATAATTTTCGAGTTCTTATTTTTTTTAAACTTTTTTTTTATAATTATGTTCACCAAACTGCATCGATCGATCTCGGTGATACAAAAATACAGACTGTAATATTTATTTTTGGGTCGGAGATCAGATCAATGTTATTTTATAAAGGCGATATTTCAATGGGCAGATAAAACATTTTTCAACAGGCTGATAAATTATAAAGCGACAGATTAAAAAAATGACAGTTACGTATGATTGCTGACAAATAGGTGACGTTTTAAAATTAGGCATAGTATTGTATTTCGATCGACGAATATTTCTTAACTGACTATTGAAAAACAGCCCTATGAAATGTATTAAATATCTTGGACTTGAATTTGGAGAGCCGAAAATGAATAGTAAGCTACTTTAATAATAATAAACAAGAAAAAAAAAACTAAGACATGCACTAAGACTAAAAATTATATGGAGTCCTCTATGTAAACGGTATGGGTCCTCTTACAAAAATTAGTATTTCAGGTATGCTCCTAAGATCAAAAGTTTCTAAACATTTTTCTCGCTTTCAAAAGAGTATTAACCTGTTCTGGCGTGAAGCCAAATATTGCCGGACGCGGACGCGGCCGACAAACTCTGCCTCATTGCATCGCGTGGAATTCAGCATCACCCTGTATCACCGAGACCGCTGGATTGGCAGTTGTTTTCGATATGACCTCCCGCTGAGAATATAAACACCTAGAAGCCCAGTCCTGGGTCGTAAATGGCGCATTTCAATAGTAGCCCATTTGGCAACTATTTGACATTGAGCCCTTAGTGCTCAAGGACACGCAGTACGAGTAACAGCTCCCGAATTTTTGATAATAATGACGGTTTGTGCAGGCAATGGTTGCCACAACAGATCTTAAAAACACAACAAAACCCTAAGCAATGCATACCACGTGTAATTTATCCAATTAAGCTTGATTTTATACATGTAATACTTAAAACAAGATTGTTTAATTTATCAATGAAAATTTGCTTAAGTGTTGTCAGTATAGGTGGAATTTAAAAAACTACCATTCCTTTTTAATATAGTTTTATTCACTATGTTTGCGATAGTTTTATGGTTTAAACTTTATTGCTGTCATTTTTAACAATTATAACTAGAGATCGGATAATCAGATGTATATTTATTTACAATTAGTTGAGGTGTTTGTTAGCTATTATAGAATGCAATTTTGAATCAAAGAAAATCTCGGAATTGCGTAATTGACAAATTTATTTTTTATAGAATAAAATCGGGAATACGTATATTTTCGTATTTTTCTACGTTTTACAATATTACGCACTTTTTTTGTCTATGGCTTACCGCCAATGTGAACAAAATTGTTACTTTAGTGATCCTAACGCCATCTAGTGAGAGCTATAAAGTGATGGGAAAAAGAAAACTACTCATGGTTTCGAATGTTCGTGTCGGGTATAAGTGCTCCTTGTGAGTCTTTATAAAAAAGCCGGAATCAGCGGCTTAACGTGCCTTCCGAAGCACGGAGATGCTCGGGATATAAGTCACCTATATGGTCGGAATGGTCCATCCAAACATCGACCGCGCCGTAAGTTGCTTAACTTCGGTATTACTACCAAAGCGCTGCCACCACTGTGCTACGACACCCCAAGTGAGTAAGTGAGTCTTTCTTTATACAGAAATAAATGTTTTTTTTAATAAACATGGTGTAAAAAAAAGTATGAGCCAAATTCAAGGGGGTGGTTGTCAATCGAGTTTAGAACACGGGAAAAATAATAAAAAAAATTAAAGAAAAGAAAAAATAATAATTAAACGAGTATTTCTATTACTACAGAAAAATACTCCACAAAAATACATTATTTATTAGGGGTCCATCCTAATAAATAGTGTTTTTTTAAATGATTATTTAAAAATACCATATGTATGATGATTGTCAATCCAACCAAACTAGCAGCCGCGCGCTCTATCTTACGCTACGGCACACAGTTCACTATCATCACTTTAGTTTTATAGGTAGGTTATGTATACGGCTTGAACTGGACTTCTATTTTCCCTTTGTACTTCACGGGCCCAGGACCGTCAAAAAACCCAAAATTTGATTAGACCAGTGCAAAATTGAGCATGTAGGTACCTTGGCTTACTTAAAAATTGGAATCAACTACTTACAATAAATCACGAATATAAATAATCAACTGTAGTAACAGTGTGTAGTAACAACCTACACTGGGCGCATGTAATTAATCGAAGTCATGTCAATTTTGTATTGCTCTGACCACTTTTGATCGGCTAGGCTTTCCGTAATCCACACTATTTTCAGATTACCAACGCACCGTTTCATGCACACTCATGTCAGCTTCGTCATGTCACTCTGACCATCTAATGGTAGGTTCTCAATATCTGAGAACTTGCGTCTACGATCCATTGCTACGCGCACGCATCCCGAGACAACCGTAAAAAAATAATGCACTTGACCTACTGACCGCTATTACTATGAGTTAATACTCGTTATTTGAAAATACACGTTATCAATGTGCGAAAGTGACAGATAGTGCGGCTACCTTAGTTTTGTAGCTTTTTATGAATAACGTGCGCGCAATCTTAGATGTTTTCGAGTATGATTTTGTACGGTGCTGCTTGATTGATTTTAATCAATTAGTATTATTGTAAATAGCAGAATCATTACTTAAAAGGACGCCTGTTGGGATTGGTGGATCGTCAACTGTTCTGTAGCAATTTAATGCAAATTAAAATTGTATGTAGAAAAAAGAGCTAGATTTTTTAAAATATTTTTCCTGTATTCTAGACTCCACTTTTAACCACCCCTTTGAATTTGGCTTGTACTTTTTTTACACTCTGTATATCAGCCATTTGTTGGTAACCTTATTAGGATTTTTTTATATAGTTCGCTCTATTCTACTAATCAAGCTCTTACATATGACACTCATGTTGAGGTAGTAGTGATGAAATAATTATGGAATCCGCCATTTTGTAGCGGTGGCAATCTTAGATTAACAATCTTCTGATTGTATAGATCTCTATATGGTGTATTTTTAAATCCATACATCAAACAGAAAAGAGTAAAATAAAGGGGAAATTAAACCATTGAATAAAATAAAAAGCCTACGTTCGTTATTTCTTTATACATAGGTTCCCTAATATTTCAATTTTCTACCATTTAGTAGAAATGAGATTTTCTGACAATATTATTCCTTTACTAGTGTGCGTGACAGGGATATTGTTTACGCACACGTAGCTACAAAATGTGCGCGCTTTTGACAACGATCTTTGTTAGGAACCCTCCTTCTAGGTGTTTATATTCTCAGACCTCCCGATATTGGCCGTGTTGCCATTTATGCCGATGTATTTTGTTAGGAAAACATTTGGTGAGTGCGGCAAGGAATAAAAAAAATTGAGTTTTTATGAGTGTGTTTGCAAACTACATTATTACATGTGTTTTTTTATCATTAATTCTAAATACCACAGTTTCAGATTTTACCCATTCATCAGATCAAAAAGCGTTTATGTAATAAAGTAAAAAGAATTTTGGACTTGTAATTATAAAAAATCTGATATATTAAAAAAAATATATAACCGATCACAATAATAACAGTTTAATTGTAATTATATCAACGTAAATGCCACGTCATTATTCCAAATTAAAGAAAATTCATGGTAAAAATGGGCACATTAAGAAATCGAGGGATGCGTAATTATTTTAAATATAATTGGGTAACATGAAAATGCCAGGAGTAATTTTCCGTGAAACATTTTTACATTCTCCCTTTGTAAGCAATTACTGTTAATTATACAGTAATTATTATGTTCATTCGATTTTTATTATTCTTCTTTTCTTTTTGTTAAACTCGAACGCAAAAGTAAATGCTGTAATTTTATACCTTCAGTAATCATTTGATATTGAAACTTTTAATGAAGGTAGCACTACTTTCCATTTCTACTGTTCATTGTATACTAGCAGCACCTTGTGGCTTCGTCCGCCTAAATGTCGGATCTCAAAAAATATTATTTTAATTATAAGTATAGCTTAGGTGTTATTCTGATGTATAAGCTTAATTATTGTGAAGTTCATCAAAATTCATTCAGTAGTATTTGCGTGAAGTAGTAACATACATCCATCGTCACAAACTTTCACGTTTATACAAATTCAAACTAAATATTTCCTCATTCAACTCCAGATTTCTGTTCCACAAATTCATGAACATTTAAAGAAATAAGTAATATAATTATCGAATACTGTCAGAACGTCACCAAGTAAGTCTTAGGTTTAACTCGTCAAGTATGTGTGAACGAGACACAATAGAAATTCCATTGTTATGCGACTCTCGAGAGTCGTTTGATCCCTGACTGATTACAGATTATTTATTTCTCAAAAAAAGACACTAGTAATAAATGTCAAACACAACGAACCAGATAAACAAACAAAAAACATGAAACCTAATCACTACAACACCTCCAAAACGTATTCGGCAAGTCTCGCTTTGAAAGCACTCATCGAGTCGACATTTTTTAATTCTGTGGGTAGTTTTTTAAACAGTCTTGAGGCCATAATGTCTGGCTTTATTGTTATGTGCAAGCGAGATAGACATGACGCTGACAGGACTCAGTTGAAAACACGCTGACTATAGTAATTAATTTTCAGCCAACCTGTATAAGGCTGTCGACAACACGTCACGACTGGTTTGAAGGCGACGTAACTTTGCTAATTTTAAAACTTACCAACTTCGAAGAGAAACCCTTTTGTTCTCAAATTGTATAGGATAACGAAATTTATACAGAGTTGCATAATCGGATTGAATTAAAGAGTTTTAGGGAATTGATTTAAATGTCGTTGTGACTGATGGATTTGCCCTTAACAGTGTAATGTCTTATGTTACGACTATTTTAGAATCAGTCGCATATATTACGAAGGATTTCCGAAAAAGTGAAGCGTAGTAAGAAGTGGATAGCGTATGACACGGGGTTCGATTCCTTGGCTGTCACAGAGTCACGGTTTCTTTTTACAAGTGCAATTTATATTTTTAAGTTTATAGTGACAAAACACTATAAAAACAAAAATCAACTATCAAAGATGTGAATCAATTCGCAATCACAACTAAGTATGTAAAGCTCGCAGAATCACTTTAATTCGTTTGGGCTTGGGACATTTTAAAACGCCTCTAATCATTAAACTCGTTAGTAGCTTGAAGTTTCTCGTTGTCGCTTTCTGTGGGATAACTGCCTAAGTGCTTAAATAAATATAATAAAATGATTTAGTGATAATTGTCTATAAATTCTGAATAATCAAGTATCGTCATCGAATTAAAATAGATAGCAATGACAATACATGAATAAGAGATTATAAGCGGTGATTATTAAGTATTATTATTTAAGCCTCTGTCTCGATAATTGATAGCTTATACAGGGTGTTAGTGTGAACTTTCATATTCTTCAAGGAGGTAATAATAATGGTTTCAAACCTTTGATTTAAGTAAAATAGCGGAAGATGCGGCATGTCATACTAATTGTCAGCTAAAAAATGGCACTACAAATTCCTTACGTCACACGTCTTATAAATGTCACCCGCGCACGCAATCCCGATTGCAACTGAAGGCAATTAGGCGACGGGGGCCTGATTTTAGCGGTCCACGTTCGAGTGGCGCGTCACCTATCTTCCGCTATTTTACTTTAATCAAAGTTTCAAACACACTACTTTTATGCTAATATTAATGTAGTCAAACGGGCCTCTGCGTGTTGGGCCCATGTGGTCCTGAGATTAGAAAATGATCTAGGTACATAAAATTATTTATTTTAGGTATAGATAAGGAGAGACTAGCTTCTGAACTGGGTCGTGTAACCTGTGGTACAGTGCGTGAGTATTCTACGATATCGATATGTATAACAATAGAATATGGTTAATTATGTGGATTTGGCAAATAATCGAATATTGTTATTTTACAACAGGTAAATTTCACAATTCACAATGATTAGTTTATTTACCCTAGTAATTTTTAAATAACAATAGTTATCAAAGCATTATCATTATAAGCTGTACTTCGGTTGGGAGGATGTTAATTAATCTTTAAATAGGATTTTGATTTAAATCGAATGATTCAGTGATAATTATGATAAACTGTATAGCCTTATCAAACCAACAAATTTCTTACTATATATACAAAAACTACGGGGCTGCCATACACAGTAGCTGAAGGAACAATCTGTGGGTAAAACATTCATTCAAATTTGCAAAGGTAAGTTTTAAAACAATTTTGATTTTATACTTAATATTTATTACAATTTATTATAAGGAATCATAAGTACGGACGACAACACGTCAAGCTAAACACTGCGGTATCTTATGCGGTTGGAATAAGGGCTATTATTCAACAAAAATGTATAGTCTGATTCGCTGTCGACGGTACATGTAAAAATAAATAAAACTCACTGTTACACAAGTCAGCAGGTCAATTCAACGTGTAAACTCACGGCCAGATCGCCGTGAAAAGCTCGTAGCTGACTGGTCACAAATAGATCACGGACAGACTGACAACCGCGATGGACAGATCCCAGTGATGCGTGGTATTCACAACATCGTCGCTAAATTAAATTACAACTAGCAATGTCACGCGGTTTTACCCACTGGTGACTCTCAAGGACGCTTGTACTGCCATCAATGTAGCAGCACTCGCAGGTGTATTATTTTATTTGTTATTGTTTCTAAATAGGTAGAAAGTCATCATCAGCTGTATACTTTTTGCGTAAAGATAAAATTGGTCTTTCTTATTTACAACAAACAAACATACATACTTCAACTTAGTATACGAAGTTTTGTCAAACCATAGAGCAAAAACTTGAAATAAAAAGTAAAATAAGGTTTTAATTGCTCATCTTAAAAACCTGAACCTGAACCAAAAATTAATTTATTATAAACTCCAAAAAATCAAGTATAGTTTATAAACATTGGAAATGAGACAGGGTAGAGAGAGACAAATAATCACGTAATTTACAAAAAAAGTTGTAAATCACAACTAAAACGTCCCATTTGCCCACATAAATTGTAATGGTGCATCCACACATCCAAATCGGCTTTGCCGGCGGTATACGTCATGAGCTGTATTATGCTTCGTCAAAAATAATATGTATAAAGCATAAGCGGTGTGGCTGCCGGCACGACCGCCAGCACATGACGCCGGGCGGTGTGGAATGTGGATACACCATAGGTAATAACCATAGGTAATTTGGCTCGTGAAACTGAACCGTGATTTTTGAAATTGCAACACTCAATAAAATCAAATTTTGACACTGTCAATCAAATAAAAATATGTTTATTTATTATGACCACCGAACATAAAAAAATATAAAGTATTTAAACTCAAAACAGAACAAATAAAATTATTGTTACATTAGAATAAATATATTATTTATAATAGATATGATATGCCTAAGCATTCACGCTATCCCTCTCTTTTATTTGGCTGAACCTTTATCATGAAAATCATGATCTTCCACCATGCTTTACCTGCCCGGTTTGTTAAGTTCCCTTATTTCTGGCAGTCATCGGTTGCAATACAGATCCATTCATGGATGTTATATGTATTTAAGTATTTATGGGAGACGCCCCCGTCATAATCGTTGTCTGGTACTTCGTAACACAAGGAAGATAATATTCCTTACCACGAAACCAGACAATTGGTGTGTTGTCTGGCGCATATTTATATTTATCACAAATCAAGGTGTCACTCTCTCAATAAGTATTTCACCTTAAAAATCCACAAAATGTATGAAATCATTTCGAAGAGTTCAACGGACATAGTACCTAGCACAATATGCTCTAGAAAATCAGCAAGTACTCCCTTAGCGTCTTGACGACGGAGCATGATTTACTCGATTGGCAACTTCAAGGATATTATTTTTTGGTTTGTGCTGGCTAGAGTTGAAGAAATAATATGATGAATTTACAGCCAAAAATTAAATATGCTTGAAAATAGCTTTTGACGTAAAAATTTATTTGACAATGTCACGTATGTATTTCAACTCGACTCAGTCGATGTTATGAATCGGAAAAATGCATTACAGTAAAAAGTGTTTTAAACGTAAATCCGTAAAGTTAGTTTTTGCATGCATAACCGTGACATCACAAGGCGAGGGCGAGGTGAGTCGAGAAGGTGTGTGAGAGCAAATGACAGGTGTATTTAACCATAGAGTAAATAAAAAAAGGTATGAAAAATGAGGTTTTGATCTGTACCAAAGAAAACTAAAAATCTCTCATCAAAAAATTACATGATCAGTGTCTTTTAAATCCAGCACGACTTCCAGGTCAAGCCTGCTCAGTTTAGCCTACGAATAGTAAAAAAATATTTAAATCATGTCTTTGATAAACAATGTTTAAAATCATGTCTTTAATACTGTTTCGGAAATTTGAGAGGGCTAAGCGCGTGGTGCGGGGGCGGGCTACGCGTCCTTGCGTGTACTACTTACTTACTACGCGCTGCACTCGCTCAAATCAGAGTGATACTTTATTTGCTCATCATTTGGTACTCCATATTCATTTAAATTAGCATGAATAAATTGCATTGTATAAGTCCTTCAGTAGCTCGAATACTAATGATCTCAAAGTGAAAACAAATGGAACAAAAGGAACGTGCATAAACAAGATGAACAGTGGAAAACTTGTGGAAAAGAAAAACAGCATTTGGCACGTGCTGTAGTTAATGCAGTTCCTACATCTTAGTACCTGTATAAAATTAAAAAAATATTTGGATAAATGGCTATTATTTATTATGTTATTTATAACAATAAATATTTCACACTTATTTTATCCTGCATCACGAAGCTCATGGTCAACATGCATCAACTGCCCTTAGCGGTTTGTTTGGTCTCTATTTCTTGGGGTTAGTAGCAATATAGATCACTTCATCAAACCTATAGGAAGTGCTCTATTTAGTCCGACAGTAGTCTAATAATTTTAGTGGGGTTCTTCCTCTAGCTCTTTCGCTCTTTACGTTGGCACAAATAATAAAGTTTTCATCTTGGAAGTAAGGACCTGGCATCTGTATATTAAAGACAAACGAAACAATATTTAGCACTGGGTATAGGCTCTAGCCCTTCTATTCGGTACCTTTGGTTAGAGTAGGCCCTTACTATAAAAGTTGGATTAACATATCTTCATTCTCTTTGGGAATCCACACCACGAGGATTATCCGTTAAAAAAAGTTGTTAATTACTGCTCCGTGTAAACTTGATGCTCGCTCAGGCAGTATTTTTGGAGAAAACTTGTATTTCGCAAAATTATTTCCGAGATCCGGCTCGAATTACTGTGGCGGCTGCAGGAGTCTCGACGACACGCAGAGTACCTACCACAAGTTCAATCGGATTCTTTTAAGGCATTATTTTTAGGTTAGTGATGGCCAGATTTGCACGAAATATTATTAGTTTTATTGCAAAAATCTATTTTTTTCTGCAAATAGGTATTGGCGTCTTGTTAATTTTGACAGAACTCTTTCACGGACGGATCTCACAGTGAAGTTGTGAATACGGTGATGTATGTATTCACAGTGCAGTTTATAGTCAGTAGACAGTGCAATGTTTTATGTTTTTGAGGGCTATCATGTATGAAATAAAAATAAAAAAAAACAAATTAAAATATCTCTATGATGTTATTTTTTTCTAACAAGATAAATTAAGAAATCTAAAATTTCATATTAATTGTTGGCCTGGTTTGTTAGCCAAAAGTTGCTGGTTCAAATCCAGCTCGTGCGCAAATTTGGATTTCTTATTTCATCTTATTAAAATACCTAGTCGATGTCGCGTTGATATTGGCTATAAAGACATAACTTTTTGTGTCCGTTGCTGTTGGAATTAGTTCCGGTAGCAAGTTGATAGGCTTTTCTTATTTATCTAAAGGCCTAAATACCGAATTTCGCGTTTGAAACGTAATCTTAATAAGTCATATAAATTTTGCGATATTTTCCAAGAAAAAAACCCTAATTTCAACGGTCTGTCATTTTTATTACCTTCAAGGATCCGGTAAAAGAGTGCTAAAAGTGGTAACTTTCACCAATTTTTTTTTCTAAATACTACTTGACCTTACTTTACTGTGACATCGACTGAATCGAGTCTGCAGCTTTGGGAGGCTGTGATTTGACAGCTGCCAAACACGTCAAAATCCATAGGAACGTGTCAAATAATTCGCCCAGGATTAGTTTCAACTCACGCCGTTTGGTGCGAACAGCGCTAGATTCGATGTGAGTTTGTGAATACCAATTTTTCTACTCAAGCGAACGCCCATATATGCCGCATATATGGATCAGAGTCGAGTTGTACATCATGAATCGACAGGCAGTTATATAAATTTTAGTCCAGCTGAGCTAGAGTTTCAAAAATATTTTACAAGGTTTTTTATAGATCTTTACGATTCTTCTAAACATTTGTATCTAAGTGTTAATTAATTATTTTTTTTGCAGATGAAATTGGCACTTTTTTTCGCGGTCATCTCAGTCCTGGCCCTGAGTCAGGCCTCTGTCTTGAGAGAGCCCTCAGCCAGTGACAACCTCAACGAGGTGTCCGTCCACCAGGGGTCCATCCAGCCCAGGGCCACTCTCATCCACGGCTCCATCCAGCCCGGAGACAAACTGCTATACCGGTAATTATAATTCATACATTTATTTATTAATAACTATTTATCTTACGCTAGATCTCTATCCGGTTATGTTGTTCTGCCGTCTCTCCAAAGTACAAGGGTGAAGAGACACAATGTATACATGTGTGTGTATAACGCATACACTTGGGCACTGTAAATGTCCCGCGCAGATTCCTAATTTCAGTCCCGTTCGGTCGTGTAATCGGTCGGATTCAGACGGAAGTAGATTTTATTTTGCTTTTTATGGATGGTTTTTAACCGGAACGAATGGAAAAAGACAAAAGTCATACTCTTAAATTTGATGATAATCAATAATTCTATGCGTAAACCATTATCACAACTGTTTCTCTTTTCCAGCTTATTCCTGCAACAACAAGCGATGCCAAACGACGTGCAAACGCAAACGACGACAGCATCTGGCCAGGTCATCATCAGCTACGTCAGCGCTACAGAAGTGGGGCACACGCAGTACGCGAACGCGTCGGTGGTCGCTGGAGGCGCAGGGCATAACTTCGTCGCCATACAGGCTCAAAGCATTAGGAGCTGGGGCTTCCATTTCTACGTTGAGGTTTGGGGACGAGAAATCGTTGCTTGAACAATTGTAGCGCTCAGAGCTACCCATGGAAAATAAATCTATGTTGCTTTAACAATGAGTTTTAATTACATCGAATCGTATCCAGATATTACTAAATCATGAAGAAAATAAATACAACATGAAACATAGGGACAATTCACCCTGGATGCAGGCTGCTTGCAACCGATCGTTGTGGAAAACAGCAGTTGATCTTTTGCGGGCGGGTTAAGATTACATAAATATAATAAAACAAAGAAGATTGCCTTTAAAAATTGAGACAGGTATCTAAAAGATTAGATAACAAATAGCTAGACTTAGCGTACAACCTGTATAATAGTACCATAGTACGAAATTGTGATGTATTTCTTATCTTATAGTATATAAATATACAGGGTGTTTCATGGTGTTTCAGGTCTCTCAAAATATAAAACCCGATTTGCCTCATAAACTACGAATATTTTTTTATTTCAAGAGAATCATAACCTTAAATAATAATATTAAAGGCAATTTTAATCATGTTCTATAGGACATTATGAGGGGAATAAAAATGCTTACATACAGGCCGATCGAGTCGAGTGCGAGTCCGACCGAGTCCGATTCGCACTTCACCAGTTTTCTTAAAGTGTTTTGTCACTAGACATACTTAATAATAGGGTGAATTTCCGAACAGCAAATTTTACGCGGCATGAGTGAAATCGGCAGTGCAGAGTGACACAATGAGGCTTATTTATTTTTTTATTTATAGAAGGCGTTATCCTGTATACGAGACCATAAATATTTTTTGATTAGGACTACGTTAAATACGGAATAAAAAATGATAAAGCACCATATTTTTCATTTCGGTTGCGCGGTCAAATCCATTTTTCTGTATAATTTCCCTCATATAGTAAAAACTTTTGGTTATTTAGTTTTATTGCTTATTTCATTTAAATCGTGAATAGTTATAGTACTATCACATAATAATTTCATAATTTAATCTATTTAATTAAATGACTTATAAGTAAAAATGCATGTGGTCAAATAAGACTTTTCATATCGGTGAATTTTAGTTTCTCGAGAATATTTTTGCGTGGGACAACTCTAGCTCCTTGTCCCCGCGCTAAAACGCTACATACCAGTGCCGCCTCAATGCTTAAAGTAAATAAACCTGCGCCGCTTGCTCCGTGTTCCCGCCAAAAAAGTAAGTAGTTGGTTTCGGTGACATGGGACATTTTATTTTTCATTTCCGCAGGTTGGAATATATTGTCATCCAATTCTCCATAAAATGTATGAAATATTTATTGGTATCCTTCCCAAACTACGTTTATTAGTGTGGTATTAATAACGTTGTGACTTTAAAACTTTTATTGTTATGTTAAATTATGTCGTTGATTTTAATATCGGTGTTTTCATTTCGGTTGATTCGGTGGCCTATATTGACCACCGAAATGAAACAAAATTCGCCGAAATGATAAAAAATATCATTTCGGTGAATTTTATTAATTCCGGTGCGTAAATTGTTCATATCGGTGATTGTTTTTCTCATTTCGATGGCTTCATTATATCATTCCGGTGAAATCTATACTATATTATACAGCTGAAGAGTTTGTTTGTTTGTTTTTTATTTGAACGGGGTAATCTCAGGAACTACTGGTTCAATTTGAAAGAATATTTTTGTTTTGCCTTCCTTTTTAGGATTGCGTACCTTGAAAGGTAAAAAACGGAACCCCTAAAGGATCACTTCGTTGTTCGTCCGTTTGTCTGTCCCTACCCTTTTTCTCAGGAACACGTGGGGGTATCAAGCTAAAATTTAATCAAAAGCTCTGCGGTCCCTTAAAGCTGTAAAAAAAACAAACTTCTAAGCCAACGCAATCAAAAGATACAGCCGTTATTGCCGTAAATATCAGCAAATTTCCGCAAATTTTCAACACTCGAAAAGGAATCAAAACCTACCTACGGGTACTTCCCGTGAACTTAGAATCTTGAAATTTGGTACAAAACAATATCATTTATAGTACAGATACAGGAATAATTGCGAAAACTGTATTTTTTTGTTATATCGTATAAAAACAAAACTTACTGCCCCTTTCTTCATGAACGCGTTAAGGTGTTAAATTAAAATTACAATGACATACATAATGAACTATAATTAAGATACAAATTATTCATTCAGCGAAAAGCGTCGTCCTTTTATTACAAAATGTCACAGAAAAAAAGACGCTTTAAATTTCCATATAACTACTATTGATTCCCACTCTACGCTCTGACCGATCCAAAGGTTCCCATTATGCTAGCAGCATTGCCTCGTTGAATAGCAATGGAAACCTGTTGAACCAGCCAGAGTGGGGATCATTACCCTTATCCCTCAACAATAGGCATACTGTAACTTCAACAGGTTCAGTAAATGTGTCTAACGCATGTTGCGTCCCATAAGAGGCTACGCCCTCTTCGCCATGGGACCAACGTTAGGTCATCTGGTCTCTTACCATCCATGCGGGACAATCCGGGTGGCTCTAGGACGCAAGGAATATTTACGGAAACTGTGGCCCGACGCACAAATTCATTAATAGAATGGTATAAATTGCACTTGTAAAAAGCAACTGTGAACCTGTGACAGACGAGGAATTGAACCCCGTGTCTTACGCAATCCAGGCAATTAAGTTTGTATGGTGACAAAACACTATAAAAACAAAAATAAACTATAATAGAATGGTGCTTTGGGAACCACCCCGCACATCTTTGGCAACTCAGTCCATGGTAGCCGTTTTCATCTACCATCACACCACAAATACAGCGGTGAGGTTCAAAAACTTTGCTGCTCAGTCTTAAAGCTACTGCAATTCTTAAGGAATTGTTGTCGAGAAGCGTACCCAACTGTGGAGACGGCAAAGCATGCAGCCAAGCACCAGATTCAGGTTTTGCAACTGCTTTAAGGCATGCCAACATCACGCTGGAACCTACGGGAACGGAGTAAAGGCAAAACGCACAGAAAATGTCGAAGAGGACCGCTAGTAGTGTTGTTAAGCTAAAAAGTTTTTTAATATGATATGGGTTTACTTTTGTCTCTAGACTTTACCAGACGAGGCACAGACAGGGACGACGATGAAGCGAGCTCACCCAGAAGAAGCCTGTTCACTATTTTTCTGAAAATAACAGGGTTGTAGACCGATGGAAACACATATGCGGGTAGAGAGTTCCACTCTTTTGCTGTGCGCGTTATGAAAGTTGACGAGAAGCGCTTAGTTCGAAAACTTTTTAAACGCGCTAATCTCAGGAACTACTGCTCCGATTTAAAAAAAGGGTTAGATAGCTCATTTATCGGAAAAGGTTATTGGCTATACTTGGTGTCATTTAAATAGAGGTCCAGCCTAAAATAGGTGATAGGCTAGACAATGACAGTCATTAGAAAATATATAAAAAAATCTAAGTTATGTCCTTTTCGAGTTGTGTACATTAGAAAATCTACCAAATTGTCATCTAGTGATGGGTTTTCGACTACTGTTGATACAAATACTTTTTTTACTTGTTTATTTTGCGATGCGAGTTTATATATCCGAAGGCCTATTTTATTTGTAAATCAGGTTACATTTAATAATAAATAGTAAATAAAAAAGTGAAAAATTGTAGTCACAGTAGTCTAGCTTATTACCCGTATTGTGTGCAGCGCACGGCGCTTAAATTTCGCGGGGAGAATTGCTGTTTTTCCGTTATCTATACTAATAAGCTGAAGAGTTTGTTTGTTTGTTTGAACGCGCTAATCTCCGAAACTACTGGTTCGAATTGAATAATTCTTTTTGTGTTGGATAGTCCAGTTATCGAGGAAGGCTATAGGCTATATAACATCACGCTACGACCAATAGGAGCAAAGATATAGTGGTAAATGTGTAAAAAACGGGAGAAAGAAGTCACTATTCCACGTAATAATATATGTAATAATATATGAGTCCTGAAAGAAGGTTAACTTCTACATACGGGATACTGTAAAACATCACGCTACGACCTACGGGAATGGAGTGAAATCAAAACGCACGGATGCAGTCACGACGAACAACGTGTTTTAGTGTATAGAAGTAATTTTGTTAAAGGTTTTCGGTGGGTGGATAAGTGTTGTCATTTCGGTGGGCGAGTTATTTCATTTCGATGAATCGTTTATTCATTTCGGTGGCATCAAAACTTTGAAGTAATGTATCTTTTTAGTTTATCAAGATATTTTGATGGCGTTACGTATTGATCTAAACAACATCAAGAAGTATCATAAACCATAGTTTAAATTCGAAAAATGTTAAAAATAAAAAAGTTCACCGAAGTGATAAAAAAATCGACTTTGTTGAAATTGACCCAATAATTAAAATTATACATGTTAAAAGCAACTGCGTCAGACAAGGAATCGTTTCCTATAACTTTCACCGGATTACAGGCCGGTTACATGTTCATAGATTTTTTTTTCTTAGAAATGGTCCGATTATAAAAATCATGCATGTGTTCGATACGCATTACGATATACTTAAGGATCCAAAATGGCTATAGGAGTAGTTTAATAGCTGTATAACATGCGCGAACGAAGTCGCGGACAGTCGCTTAGTTATAAGTATACAGTGTGTCCAGAAAGTCAAGGTCAAGCCGAAACCGGGTGATAGGCAGTCACTAGAAAAATAAAATAAAAGTCTAACTTATCTACATTTCGAGTTATGGACTTTTGAAAAAAATATCTCCAAAATTTACACCTTGTATTGGTTTTTTCGACTACTGTGGCCACAAATATTAACTTTCTACAGATATTTATTTTGCGTTACTACAGCGCATACAGGCATACATGCCTGAATAGTCCTTTTGCCAACTTTAGTTTAAAATTTAAGCATAGCTCTAACCATTTTCATTCCACGACACTTTAAAGTCTAACCAAGAAATCAAACTTATTGCAAGACTGAACTTTAACTCACTGTACTGAAAAGATGGCGAACTTAGTCCAGATTCTAAAATGGTAGGTGTAACACATGCTAATTTAGTCAATAAGAAAGATGTTTTTTTTTATTTTTGTTAATTAACCTGCTTTTTGCCTACTTTAGTGAACACTTTTTAAATGTGTTTAGTACATATCAGTATGCCCCTGATGCCGTCATAATAATAAGGACTTATATGTTTTTAATCGACTTCAAAATAGGAGAAGGTTCAATCGAGGGAAATTGAGGGAAACCCTCAAATTTCACAAGCGCGTTTTACAGCGTTTTAAGGCCAGTATCTTAATTCTGACAAATATTAATGACTTAGACTCATCTTAGTTTGGTTCTGTGCTGATGGTGGAACTCCTTAACGCTTAGGAGTTCAGTGATAATGACAGCAGCAATTGTGTGAGATGACTTTAAAACTAACTAATGATCTGATGCAACAGATAAAATGCCCTTCTACAGAATTCCACTTTGCATTAATGGTGAAGGGGCTGAAATTATGTAAGGTGTCTGTATTCGTTGAATGAACTCCGCAATAGACTCAGTTTTTCTTAATATCTACAGCTAGCAATCATTAATCTGGTTACTTAAGGCCAGACTCATCATTTTGTAGTTCTGAGCTGATGGTGGAACTCCTTAACGCTTAGGAGTTCATTGTTAATGACACCAGCAATTATGTGAGGTGATTGCATAACTTATTAATGATCTGATGCAACAGGTACAGGCTTATTTTATTATTGCTATCTCGTGATTTATAGTATAGTGATTTATTTTTAAACTATTGAGGATCGATAAATACCTAAGCATTATCATTATAAGCTGTATTTCGGTAGATAGAATAGTACTATCTGCCGATCTTCCTTTTAATGATTCCGAGATAACTATGATTAACAGCATAATCTTATCAAACTCAGAAATTACTAAAATATATATAACGTAAAAATCACGATACTACAATATACTTACGTCTAATAGCTGAACAAGGAAGAATCTTTGTGAGTCAATTTGTAGGTTAGAACATTAATTGAAACACCAAGGTACGTTTTAAAATAAATTAATACCTATATAGGTATATACGAATGTGATGTCCTCGTCCATAATATGTGTGTATCTATGCATATAACTGTAAAATAATAAACCTTTTTATTAATATTGGAAATTAATAAGTCTTTCGCCATATTATTTGCTATTATTGAAACCATGAATTAGTTCATCTTAAAATAAATGAAACCGACTTGTTAAATCTATACCTATAAAATGCTTTGTCCTGAACGACTGACTTATTGATTGACTGACTGACTGACTGACTGACTGACTGACTGACTGACTGATGGATCAACGCACAGCCGAAACCGCTGATCGTAGAAACCTGAAACTGGGAGAGTGTGTTCTTTGTATGACGTAGGGATCCGATAAGAAAGGATTTTTCGAAATTCTACCCCTAAGGGGGTCAAAAAGGGGTGCAAAGTTTGTATGGAACAACGTGATCCCTTGGTCCAATCTACTTCAAATTTTGCATACACATTCTTTTACAGAATTGACGGAAGATTTATTTTTTTATTTTATTGCAATTAATCTCCTAAGGGGGTGAAAAAGGGTTACAAAGTTATTCTGGGGGTGATTTTCTTCGAAGTTGATATCAAAACTCTTTAGTGCTAATGATAGAAATATTTGGTATATCATTTTTGACAATCATTTGACATGTCTGAGACACAATGTTTTGACACATGTTTGTTATTGATGTTGCTCTCGAGAAAATGCTTGAGAAGTGATTTTATTCCTTAAAACAGTAAATAATATTTTTTTGTGTTTAAACAGGGTATGTATCAAGCGGTCTGTGTACAGTGTAGATTGCAGGTCGTCTGTTCATATTGTCGGTGGACATTCAACGCTGTTTCTGTGGTCGAAGGGTGTCCAATCTTTTTTTTGCAAACTTTTCGTGGGGGCCTATGTTTAGCAGTGGACGGCTTTTGGGTATTGATGATGATATTGGGGTAGATCCCTACATAGAATTAACCCTTTGAATTCACGATTTGAATTCAAGAAAGTAGAGTATTCGCTATGACTATAAACAAAGCTCAAGTTCAAACACTTAAGGTAGCGGGAGAAGACTTGAAGGAATTTGCTTCTCCCAAAGCCTGTATGTGGCATGATGCTTTGTAAGCGCACGGAGTATAGCCTGGTTTTTTCATTAGCTCTCGAAAGAAATATACGATTGACGATAGGCGTAGTAAGTATTTCCATTTCGTTGTAAAATAAAAAGATATTATCCCCGTGTAAGTTTGACCAGATTAAAAACCGGGCTGCGTGTTGTGTGTTTACAAAATATAACATTTATCTTTACGCATTTTTACGTATAAATTTAAAAACTGGATGTTTTTGTTTGTTTGTTTAAACACGCTAATAACAGGAACTATTGGTCCGGTTATAAAATATGTTAGCTACATTGTTAGACAGCTAATTTATGAGGGGAGGCTATAGAAGTAGTTTAATGCGTATAGGCTTATAAATATTTTTGCTACGATCTATCTATGGGAACCAAACGGAGTAAAACTATTACGCGCGTACGAAGTCGCTGGCGGGCCGCTAGTATATCTATAAAAGACAGTATATATATATTTTTTAGTCCAGACACAGTAAAGAATGCAAAAAAATTGTGTAATTTTTGTATAGGTTTCATAGAGCTAACACCATTACAATTCATTAAAATACTTGTATATAATTGCTAATACTTCGAGTATTCTTTTCAGATGAAATTGGCACTTTGTTTCGTAGTCCTGTCAGTACTGGCATTGAGCCAGGCCTCTCCCGCGTATAATGGAAGACTTAACAATCCCGCGCCCAACCTCAGCCTAGGACTTATCCAGCCTGGGGACAGACTACTTACCAGGTATTATATTTTTTCCTATGCGTCCAAAATATAGTAATACTTATCTTATAGTCATGTCGGACTGGACTAGCCATCTTATCGCACCATAAGAGCAAGTGCACATATGACCACTAGTGGCGGCCACAAAAAGCGACCGGAAAATCGGTCCATCTCTCGAGTTATAAGGGCTATACCTACGAGAACTTTCTTTTTTTGTGTTAGTGTGGACCGATTTGAATGATTTTTACTTTGTTGGATTCGTCGTCAGCCCGAATAGGATAATAACCATTAAAATTACGGAGCCAGAGGCGAAACGAGGTTCACTGGCGCCGCTAAGCGCTAAGCGAACTATAGTGGTCCCGACGATATTCATTCGGTGTGGCTCTATCCCAATTAGAGGAGTCTCGCAAAACGTAATTATTGGAAAACCGATAATTATGCTAAAGCTCCATGAACGATCAAACTACCCATTTACAGAAAAAAATAAGCGAATACGTTTGTCCAAGGATAGAATCCTGATTTTCAAGGGAAGACGAGAATAGATAACCCACTTTTCAAAAAAGCCACTGTAATTTAGCCACATACCACATAGCCACTGTTCTTCTTTTCCAGCACTTACCTCTACGAAAATGCAGTGCAAGGCGAGGTGCTGAATAATGGGTTCAGATACTACGGCAATGACCCGGCTAGAATCAGCTGCGTCCGGGCTATAGAAGTGGGGCACACCCAGTACGCGAACGTGTGGCTAGCCAGTGGAGGTTTGGGCCAAAGGGACGTCGCAATCCAAATCCAGTCCGCTAGAGGATGGGGCTTCCTTTACTACGTGGAGATTTGGGGACAATAAACTATTGTATGGCTCAAGAAACCTTAAAATAAGTAAATCTAACTTGCTTCATCAATGAGTTTTATTCACCTACATCGCGCTGTTTAGTTATACATCGCTAAATAGTACTATCCTCGGTTTGTAATCAACTGAGTCATGTCATTGTCATGACGTCTTTCTCGCTTGCACTTACCGACGAAGCGACGCGTGGCATATTTCTATCTCTATTGACATTATGGCTTCACGACTCAGTTACTAACAAGCCGACTATACGTGAAACAAAGGGAAAATTTCATACCAGAGAAATTACTAAGTACAGGGAAATTACCTATATTCTTTATAACAGCATAAGTTAACGCAACTGTAACTTTTAATTTTAATTTACCGTACCTTTTAACGTACTTCAATAGTGAAAATAAATATTATTAAGCACTGAAAACAATTACCTGATAAAGAAATGCAGCGAGCATTTCTAAATGTAGTTCAAAATTCAAAACAATTAAAATTACACAATTATGGTGGCATAAAATTAAATTTCCACATTAGAAATGCCACAATTATTTTTTCGTTACACATAATAACTCATACTAATTCGTAGATTTTAATCAAAACAGCATTTAAATCATAAACATACAATTATTGTCCTGACTTCGTCGAAGAGATTTAATTGACCATGTATTCTTCTTCTTCTTCTTCTTCTCAGCATCTAAGAGTCCACTGCTGAACATATGCATAGGGCCTACTACATGTCAATTAAATCTCTTCGACGAAGTCAGGATAATTTGGATCGAACTTCACTTACAGGTAAGTTCGTTGGATCATTCAACAATGTTTGCCATTGTTGTTCTAATCCATTACCAATTTCTGTCTGTCCTTTGGATAATATTTGAGTATGTTGGTATGTTGTACAATCAATCAGCTGTGCATCGTGTGCCCAAGAGGTCTCGGGTTCGAATCCCGGGTGGGGCCGAAATTTGTTTATGGGTTTTTCTGTCTTGAAAGTACTCGGAGCACAACAGCTCGGAGGAAGTTGCTGGTAATGACACCCTCGTGCCTCGGAAAGCACGTTAAGCCGTTGGTCCTGCTCCTGGGCTCTCATCGGTCATGTCGGAGCCGTCTCGCCGATGTAATGAGAGTGAAGGAACAGAGAGCGCACTTGTGTATTGCGCACACATCTGGGCACTATAATATCTCCTGCATTCCTGGCCTATCTCTATTGAGAGGGGCCGCCTACCGAAAATCGGTAGGAAAATATTATCATCAGCTGGTGAAAACTATCAGGGAGGCCTATGTTCAGCAATGGATTCATTGATGGAGCGGTTCATTATGATAATTTGACCACAGATTTGACGCATATCAGAAAATAAACCTATTTCTGCAGTTTCACTGCGACTTGTTATTACAAACAAGACATCTGGATGTTGAATTATTTTATTATCTATCTCTGTTAAATGCAGAAAATCGTGATCGCTTCAAGGTGTAAAAACAGGTTACAATTTGAATTTCAATGCAATTAACATAACTGGAGAACAAAAACTTTCTGATAAACATTTGTTCAGTTACAGTTGAAGTACGTTAGCTGCAGGTTACCGACATAGTGAAAATACAAATAATAGGGGAAATAAATTAAAAATGTAAGTCTATAAATTGTTCTTGGTAATAAGACTTTTTAGACTTTTTAGAGAATACTTTTTAGAGAACAAATGGTTTTGCTAATTTATTGTAAGCTTTTCGAAAGCAAGAATGAGTTTCCAAAAAGTAATTTGTCTTTATTTACATACCACATGGCCACTTCATTGAACCATTATAAAATGCACTTGAAAATTCAACTAACTCTAGTTGGAGCAGGGAATTTGCCTATTTCATCTACGCTTAAATATATTATATTGTTAATCAATTCATTATTAAAAATTTATTTTTAACGTTTTCAAAACATAATCAACATCCGGAAAATTGTAACAAAGTAAACAGTCACTGCTTACAGGTAATTTGTTAGGCTTAATTATATCTTACCTACTTTTCTTCGACTCGTAACCGATAACGATATTCTTGAATGAGCGATTTTAATCAGTAATTGATTGACCTAACCCTAAAAAAATAAAAATATCGCCTATACCTATGCACATCGATACTATCAATAGCTCAGCTCAGCTTGTACTTATTATATTCTTTATTGCACTTAAAAAATGTACAGAAAATACAAGAAGTCACAATGTGAACAAAGGTGGGCTTAACCCTAAAGGAGATCTCTTCCAGCCAACCCATAGGTGTTGGAAATGAAATAGTTACGGTTATCGGCAGTGCTAGATTAATAATACGGAAAAAAGTTATAATTTATTTATATTTTTTAAATAATAGTATTAAACTAAATACTATAAATAAACTTACATAACGTAACGTAACGTTATAATATATAAATATAATGTACTATCCGTGTATAAATGTATACTCTACGATGAAGAGGGTATTTGAGAGAGTAGATGTCTTGTGTTTCGTGGGATTTTCGCCTTTATTGCACAATTTGTGCAAATTGCGGCAGCCATCTCTAGTGAAAGTGCACAAAATTTTTCTTGGGAAGTTTGCATCATCTCGCGTTTTTCTCAATATCCAAATGATGATATTGAGAAAGGTGATATAAAGCAAAAAAAATACAGCCAACCCATCAACACCCAGGCAGAACTACAGGCCCGAATCATAAACTGCGCTGCTG
This sequence comes from Pyrausta aurata, assembly GCA_963584085.1. NCBI lineage: Eukaryota > Metazoa > Arthropoda > Insecta > Lepidoptera > Crambidae > Pyrausta > Pyrausta aurata. The sequence goes on from OY757274.1 coordinate 4,917,973, forward strand.
GACTGGACCCAGATGTGATAAGAAGAAATACATCTCACATTAATAACATGCCCATTTGTGTCTGCAGCAACATGGTAATCATTTTGAGAATTTGATACATGAAATTTGTTGTAATTTAAACAATTGTGTTTTTATTTAAAAGCACTGGCTCGACAACTCCATTTAAAATATTCATAAAAAAATCAGTTTAACTCATAGCATTTTGATTTTGGCACTGCTAGAAAGCTAATTAAATGTTCTTTCATTTTAATTAGTAAAAACACACAGTTTATAGGACCTTATTTTGCAAAAAAAATAGTTTTTGAAATAAATAGCTTAAAAATTCCATTTTTTTCTACTTTAACCTCAGTTTTCTAAGACTTTTTTTTTTTTTTATTTGACTTTGAATGATAGACTAATTATTTACCTTTGATTTGACGTAAGTTTCATTGAAATCTATCACAAACTTCAAAAGTTTTTCAAAAGTTTTTTGGCTTTTATCGTAAGTATGGTCGCGTTGAACATAAAAAAAATCAAATACATACCTATAAAAAATTCAAATTTACTCAATTTTTATTTTTTATTTTTTCCGTAGCTAGAATAAGTTATTTTATAAGAATACTAGCGGCCAGCCAGCGACTTCGTACGCGCGTAATAGTTTTACTCCGTTTGGTTCCCATAGATAGATCGTAGCGAAAATATTTATAAGCCTATACGCATTAAACTACTTCTATAGCCTTTGCACATAAATTAGCTGTCTAACAATCATCATCATTTCCAGCCCTTATTCCCTATTTATTAGCTGTCTAACAATGTAGCGAACATATTTTATAACCGGACCAATAGTTCCTGTTATTAGCGCGATCAAACAGACAAACAAAAACATCCAGTTTTTAAATATATACGTAAAAATGCGTAAAGATAAATGTTATATTTTATAAAAACACAACACGCAGCCCGATTTTTAATCTGGTCAAACTTACACGGGGATAATATCTTTTTATTTTACAACGAAATGGAAATACTTACTACGCCTATCGTCAATCATATATTTCTTTCGAGAGCTAATGAAAAAACCAGGCTATACTCCGTGCGCTTACACAGCATCATGCCACATACAGGCTTTGGGAGAAGCAAATTCCTTCAAGTCTTCTCCCGCTACCTTAAGAGTTTGAACTTGAGCTTTGTTTATAGTCATAGCGAATACTCTTCTTTCTTGAATTCAAATCGTGAATTCAAAGGGTTAATTCTATGTAGGGATCTACCTACCCCATCATCATCATCAATACCTAAAAGCCGTCCACTGCTAAACATAGGCCACCACGAAAAGTTTGCAAAAAAAAAGATTGGACACCCTTCGACCACAGAAACAGCGTTGAATGTCCACCGACAATAATGATCTGCAATCTACACTGAACATAGACCGCTTGATACCTACCCTGTTTAAACAAAAAAATATATTCTTTACTGTTTTAAGGAATAAAATCTCTTCTCGAGCATTTTCTCGAGAGCAACATCAATAACAAACATGTGTCAAAACCAGTCAAAACATTGTGTCTAAGACATGTCAAATGATTGTCAAAAATGATACACAAAATATTTTTATCATTAGCACTAAAGAGTTTTGATATCAACTTCGAAGAAAATCACCCCCAGAATAACTATGTAACCCTTTTAACCCCCTTAGGAGATTAATTGCAATAAAATAAAAAAAAACTTCCGTCAATTCTGTAAAAGAATGTGTATGCAAAATTTGAAGTAGATTGGACCAAGGGATCACGTTGTTCCATACAAACATAGCACCCCTTTTTGACCCCCTTAGGGGTAGAATTTCGAAAAATCCTTTCTTATCGGATCCCTACGTCATACAAAGAACACACCCTCCCAGTTTCAGGTTTCTACGATCAGCGGTTTAGGCTGTGCGTTGATCCATCAGTCAGTCAGTCAGTCAATCAATACGAGGCATGCCTTTTAAGTTCTGTCGTATTCATATTTCACGGCAATTTCGAATTTTAAACTGTTCAATATTCAAATGTGCTTAAATTTTCAATCTCAGAACAGTTCAAAGTATTAGGATTAATGCTATTGTTTAGTCACAGCGTCGATTGGAATCTGTTAGGTCACGTACGAAAATGGATCTTTCTAAGGAAACTGTTCGTGCAATAATTTTCTACAACTTTAGAAGAGGCCTGACACGGCTTCAGTGTTTCGAAGAGTTAGCATCTGTGTTCAGTGATGAAGCCCCATGTCTGCGGACTGTCGAACACTGGTTTTTAGAATTCCAGCGAGGACGTACTAGTGTAAGTGACAAATCTCGCGAAGGACGCCCAAAATCCGCCTTCACTGAAGATAACATCATTGCTGTAAGACAACTAATTCTCGAAGATCGTCATGTGACGTATCGAGAGATAGAGGTTCTAGTAGGCATCTCAGGGACAACCATTCAGAAGATCTTGCATGAAGCGCTTGGTGTGAGAAAGCTAATTTGCCGTTGGATACCGCATCTGCTTTCCGACGATCACAAGGCGGCCCGCGTCAGATGGTGTAAGAAAACTCTGCAAAGGTTCAACCGAAGAGAGTCAAATCACGTCTACGACATCATCAGTGATGACGAATCTTGGATCTGTGCCTACGATCCTGATTCCAAACAACAATCTACAATCTGGGTCTTTCAAGACGAGCCAAAGCCGACTAAAGTTGTTCGTTCTCGAAGCTCTTCAAAGAAGATGGTGGCCACGTTCGTTGGAAAAACCGGCCATGTTGCAACTATTGCACTTGAAGATCGTAAAATGGTTAACGCAGAGTGGTATACCACAGTTTGTATACCACAAGTCATTACCGAATTTCGAAAATCTAACTCAAAGCGACGCATCATCCTGCACCACGTCACACAGCGCTCGTCAAACGATTGAGTATTTGAAGCAGGAAAAGGTAGAAATTCTTGGCCATCCTCCTTACAGTCCTGACTTAAGCCCTAACGATTTCTTTACATTTCCTAAAATTAAGAAAAGTCTTCGTGGTCAAAGGTTCCAGTCTGGTGAAGAAGCAGTCGACGCCTTTAATTAGCCATTTTGAACACCCCTACATTAGAGTGGAATAAATCACAGAACATAAAAAACGAGTAGAAGTAGTAAGTAGGCGGGCCCCGTGTAACGACGCATAGGCCAAGCTTGGCGCATCTCATGTTCCCGCCCCCTTTTACGCGCTTCAGACGGTGACAGTTGCTCGAACATGTAACACGTTTTGCTGTACGGATAAAAAACTTGAAATATGCCGACCTGCACTGTGTTAGAGTGCAAAAACGCAAGAACTACAAAGAATTTATCCAAAGGAGGCGTGATATACCATCGGTAAGTAATATTATATCATTATTTCAATAGAAATTGTGAATTTTGCAGAAAATAACAATCCATAAAAAATTACAACCTAAAACCATTCCACTGTTCATAGAGATAAGGTCGAAACTATATTTTGACTGTTACTTATTCTCGAAATGCTACTCATTTAGGGAATGACCAAATCAAAATATCGATAAGTTAGCTATCGATACTTGTTATTGTATGACATAAAAAGTAAAGCTTTTAAAAAGGCTGTTTTTTTTCATAAAAGAAAAATGGATTGCAGCAACCGGTAGGCCAAATTTTCGGAGAGGTGTAAGACAGGGAGATTTATGTCTCTGAACTGTTTACAGCGGCATCAGAAGACTCTTTTTAGCTACAGGAATAGGAAGGATTCGGCATCAACATCAATGGTGGTGGTACATCACACATCTCCGTTTTGACGATGAATAGTCGTTGTGGCAAATACGCTGGAAGATCTGTTGACTGGGGTGACACAGTTAGCAAGTGGGTCTAAAATGATATTTAACTATATTGGAAGTTGAAATGACTATGTTTTAATTTATTCCTTATTTATTATTAGTGAATAAATGTAAATCAAATGTATCTTGTAAATAAATACAGATTTTTCTTAAACGTGCGTTTATCGTGTTCTCATAATGAACATTGCCTTTAACCCTTTATTATGGTATTTTTGGTCATTTATAGCTTAGAATAAAGAAGTCATTAACAGTTTGTATATTTTTTTCAAAGGATACGGTCGTCGCGCCATACATTGCTTGCCCCAAAAGTAAAAATCCATGCGTCACGACCAAAACTAATTTTATGGGTTCGTTTCTTCGCCTTTTAAAATAACATAAAGTAATATAAGCCGTAAATAGCGGGGTTTTCACATAAAACGAAATAAAATGTGTGGGGTCAATCTCTTGCACAGGTCTTTCTAGATCATAGCGCCATCTGTGTCGAATACCCGCAATCTAGGCCACCAAAACTAAAACATAGAAAACTGCCCCGCTAGGGTGCGTAACGCGTGAAAATTACGATGACGCAAACAATAGCCAACGAAAAGAAGTTCCTTGTCACAGTTTTTTTTTTCAAGTTCTAGGAAGAGGTTGGTTGGTTTAAAGGTTAGTACCTATGGGAGGCAAACGTCATCTTCCTTCTTAAAATAGCGATTGCGAGCGCTTACTTATTTAACTAACTGCCAGTTATATGACATTGTATGACACAATATGCCATTTCGTTAAGCGGTCGCCAGTTTGCTTATAAGTGCTCGAAACCGCTATTTTCTGCCAAACAGAACAATTGTTGGGGACAGGAAACTGTGTTCAATCGTTGTCCTATTTTTTTTGTAGATTTATATGCCGCTAGATAAAAGCAAAGTAAATTAACAATATTGTATTAAAAATTCAATATATTTTTTGCAAAATGATATTGTCAAGTCTCTTAATGCTTTTCTTTAACCAAACATAAAACGACTCTGGGGCAATTTATGACCGTGTCCTTTGCTATGATGTAATAATTTTTCCATAACAAAAATATCGACATGACTATTGTATCGTAACCACCCCACCTCTAGCTATCAATGATTTTCAAATAGCATCTGTCGTCAGGTAGCGGAACTATCTGATAGTGAATAAGAGGCATCTAGTGTCGGGTAGCGAAACTATCTGGCAGTGAAAGGTAACCAATCACAACAAGACATTCTTGGTGTGCGTGATAATGTGATATAATCACAAATGTGTTAGTTTGGTCACACTGGTTTTCATACAAATAGGAGTTAATACTACTTCTATCATTTTTTATGTTCTGTGGAATAAATGTTATAATAACTGGTTTGAGCGAATGGAAAAGTGTATTAAGCTACGTGGTGAATACTTTGAAAAACAATAAAAAGTACTTTAAGTTTCTAGTTGTGTTTTTTTACTTAAACGACAAAGGCATGCCTCGTAAGTCAGTCGTTCAGGACAAAGCATTTTATAGGTATAGATTTTTTTGTGCACCAACGAAAGACTCACACTGTATTACTATTGCCATACTATTGCTTTTGCTCAACTGTCAATTGTGGTATCGATAGTGGACTATCAAGAAGTACTATCGTCAATAATTAATTAATGAGTCACTATCACTTTAAGTACTTATTTGAGATTGTTGGGTTAAGTAATCTAATCTCATTTCCTATTCCGATTAGTATTCATGAATGCGAAAGTTTATGAGTATGTATTACTTATTGTTCTTAATTATATTTATTACTCTTTCACGAAATATGAATACCTAATTTTATTTTAATGACACTTACAGACAGACGGTCAGCCATGACTCAAAGACTGACATTCATAACGGTCAAACTAATAACACTCCTATTTATGCGAAAGGGTTTAAAAATTGCATAATTTAGTCTACTATACATATAAAGTATGATCCCTACGCGGATAAAGTCGCGAGCAAATGCTAGTTTAATATGAAGTAGGTGAGTTATAATCATAGCTGGGCATTAACTCGTTAACCCGTTAATCGTTAATTAACGAAGTTAACATTTTGATTAACGGATTAACTTTTAAGTTAACTTTAAAAAATGTTAACGGACACGTTAACTTCCGTTAATATGCAGCTAAGTCCGTTAATCGTTAATCCAATGCCTACTGTTTACCGCACGGCACCGCGGCGCAGCGCGAAAAACAGGTGCAGACAAGTCAGTTTTTTGATAATTCTGTCTCTCAGTCTATTGAAAAACCAAAAACCTCCAACTCTCTAACGAGTAAAGCGCAGTCTCGTTCAAATGTGGCTGGACATGAAATCAAAAGACTCGTTCAAGGATACTGCATTCCTCGGGAAACAGATATTCATAAATCTATTCATTAAATACCTCTACAATACTGCTATACCCTCAAGTACTGCAATTAAACGGCTGTTTTCCACGGGTGAAAACATTTTAACATCAAAACGAGGATCGCTTTTAGTTTGTAATTGTTATAAATTTTGATACAGTATTTTGAAATTATTAAGGAGTATTTGTCACCGGTACTCCTTCAAAAGCTGTTTAATTCCGTGCTGCTAGAGGGCATCACACCTGAGGCATGGAACAGGAGTGTGGTGGTGTTGTTCTTTAAAAAAGGAGACAAAACTTTATTGAAGAACTATAGAACCATCTCACTCCTGAGCCATCTCTACAAGCTGTTCTCAAGGGTCATCACGAATCGTCTCGCACGTAGGTTTGATGACTTCCAGCCTCTCGAACAAGCCGGATACCGGAAAGGGTATAGTACCATAGACCACATCCACATCATATAGAGTATAATATGCCTCTATGCTTAGCGTTCGTGGACTATGAGAAGTTCTTTGATTCGATCGAAACTTGGGCGGTGCTTCGGTCTCTTCAGCGGTGCCACATAGACTATAGGTATATAGAGGTGTTAAAGTGTCTGTATGACAACGCCACCATGTCGGTCCGAGTACAGGAACAGAATACGAGGGCGATTCCACTGCAAAGAGGTGTAGACAGGGAGACGTTATATCTCCGAAACTGTTTACAGCGGCACTGGAAGACGCCTTCAAGCTCCTGGAATGGGAAGGATTCGGCATTTACGCCGATGGCGAATACATCACACACCCCCGGTTTGCCGATGATAATATATTAAAGTCACTATGCTCGAAGACCTTGTGAGTATCCCAACAAGTGGGTCTTCAAATGAATATGGAGAAGACGAAAAATATGTCGAACTCTCGTGTTGTATCCACTCCGGTATCTGTTGGGAACTCAATTCTCGAAGTACCTGGGAGTTTGTTAGTTAGTTACCTGGGACAAGTAATCCAACTAGGAAGAGGTCCAACTTTGAGAAAGAGGTCAATCGAAGAATCCAACTCGGCTGGGAAGCGTTCGGGAAACTACGCAAGAGCGTCTTCTCGTCTCAATTACCTCAGTGTCTGAAGACAAAAGTCTTCAACCAGTGTGTGTTACCAGTGATGATATTATTATACGAATCCGAAACGTGGTCTCTAACTATGGGCCTCATAACGAAGCTCAAAATCAAACAACAAGCGATGGAGAGGGCTATGCTCGGTGTTTCTCTACGAGATCGAATCAGAAACGCGGAGATACGTAGAAGAACTAAGGTAACGGACATAGCCCTGCGAATCAGTAAACTCAAGTGGCCTAGGGCAAGGCACATATCGCGTGGAACTAATGGCCGTTGGGGCAGAAAAGTCTCAGATTGGAGGCCCTTCGACCAAAGGCGCAGCGTAGGACGTCCACCGACAAGATGGACAGACGACCTTGTAAAGATCGCATGATCGCACTGGATGCAGACCGCTCACAACCGGTCGTTGTGGAAAGCCATGGGGAGGCCTGTGTTCAGCAGTGGACGTCCTTCGGCTGATGATGATGATGAATTATCAATGTCAAAAAGCTGTCAAATTACTAAGCAGAAAACCACTGACTACTGTAGCACGACAGAGTCACTACAGCAGCCGCTGTCAGAATAGCGAGGTGCATCAAATCACTCTCGTTGTACAAGTGATGCACAACTCAGTGAATTCTCAATTAGCGGAATTGGCACCCAGATGAGAGCTTCAACATGTCAATGTGCATGAAGGAAAATATGCACCGACGATTAAATTACACATTTGAATTACATAAGTATTTTGTTTTGTCCCTAACCTGTTTACTTCCAGAACCTAAACCAACATGTTTTATAAGTTCACTAACGCAACGATTGAAAAAATAGAAATTTTACACGCATTAACGGATTAACGATTAACGTTAACTTGCGTTAATTCTTCCGAAATGTAACGCTTTAACGTTTAACGAAGCTAACTTTTTTTGTAGCGGATTAACGATTAACGAAGCTAACTATTTGATTAACGGTGCCCAGCTATGGTTATAATTGGTATAAAACTCGTAATGTAAGCACTTACTGATGTTTTAAAACTTATAAGAAAACAAGGTGTTTGATGTGATGACTCTAGATAGACTATGGTTGATAGATAATGGTTTCATCTTTAAGAATTCTAGATAGACTCTACATGGAAAGAAGTCCTTTTTATTCGACTTCATTTACAGTGAGGATGGAAACTATGCCTAACCAGTGCTAAAATTATATCATTTGGTTTGTATTTTTTTAGACTTGAAAAAAGCATTTGATACCGTTTCTGTCCCGACACTTCTTCGAAAACTTGAGAAAATGGGCATTAGAGGTCCTTTTCTCGAATTGATTAGGGATTACTTAAAAAACAGATCGCAATGTGTAAAACTTGATAACGACCTTCTCAGCGCGGATGTAATGATTCCAAATGTCGGCGTCCCACAGGGAAGTGTCCTTGGCCCGACACTTTTCCTTTGTTACATTAATGACCTAACTGAACTGAAATTAACAAATGGACATATCGTATCTTACGCTGATGACACCGCTCTTCTATTTCATGGGGATACTTGGACTGAGGTATACAAATCTGCTGAAGATGGACTCCGTAGAGTAATTCAATGGTTAAATCTAAACCTTCTATCCCTTAATACCTCAAAAACAAACTACGTGGCATTCTCAATACGCGACCGTCAACAACCAGATCCTACACTCGAAATAACCGCACATTATTGCGAGGATACCGATAGCACACTATCCTGCGACTGTAGGAAACTCGAAAAAGTAAACTCAATTAAATACCTGGGAATTATATTGGACCAAAATCTTACATGGCAACCACATTTGGAGTTAGTTTCTAGCCGCGCTAGAAAATTAATCTGGATCTTCAAATACCTAAGGGATATCACGGATAAACATCTAATAACATACGTGTACACAGCACTTATACAATCCATTCTCCTCTATTGTATCATCATCTGGGGTGGAACTCATAAAACGAAATTTATTAACATCGAGAGGGCCCAAAGATCCATCCTGAAGGTAATGCACAAAAAGAAAAGACGTTATAACACCAAATTACTTTACTCAGAAGCTAACGTTTTGACTGTAAGACAATTATATATTCTACAAAGCACACTGGCAGTCCAAAAAAGTTATATTTTTGATCCTAATATTCTAAAAAAACGTAACAAATCTATAGTCATTAAGCAAATTCCTACTCGTACAGTATTTGCGTCTAAACAATTTTCAAGTCAGTCGGTTAAAATATACAACAAAATAAATAAAAAGATAAACATTTACTCAAAATCACTCCCAGAAAGTAAAAAAATGCTAATAACCTACTTAAAAACATTGTCCTACCACGAAACTGAAGAGTTTTTGTCTAGCCTAATATAGAATAACCTCTAACCAAATTTACAAATACACACTTTAGCATGCGCACACTCTCTCCCTATCACATATCCACACACACACACACACACACACACACACACACACACACACACACACACACACACACACACACACACACACACCACACACACACACACACACACACACACCACCCACACTCACACACAAACACACACACGTTATTTAGTTTACTCGTTAATTACTTATAACACACGCACTTGCATTTTATATTATTAATCTTGCTTCTTTTCAATAAGCACCACAGCAAAGAGGGTACTCTTCTAATACAAGTTTGTAATAAAACTTAAAAGAAGATGTACCAACTCATGTATTATTTACCCGTAAGAACAATAAAGATTATGATTATTATGATTATGATTATGATTATTTGGTTCGTTCCTAATTTTATTATCTAATAGTGAATATGATTCATAGAATGTTGATAGAAATCTAAGCAATATCATTATTAGCTGTACATCGGTCGATGGGATACTAATATCTTCTAAGAAAATTTTGTTTATAGTCGGATGATTCAAAGATATCTACGATAAACAGTGTAATCTTATCAACCAGTCTCTGAAACGTATATAACATAGAAATCACAAGGTTTTCATACATAGTTAGTAGTTGAAGAAGTAACGGTCTGTGTGATAGAATCTGTGGAAAGAAAATTAATTCAAACTTGTCAAGGTAAGTTTTGGTACAAGCCGACTTGTATATAAATGTGATACAAGACTGTATATGTATATATATGTAACTGTTTACATTAAGGGCCTCCGGCAATTTACTTCATACGGTCACCTTCAGATATTTTGTAGCAGACAAGGTGATCAAATACTTCGGAACAGTCAAAATGACAAAAAGTTGCATACATTACAAGTTACCATTAATATCTGAATAAAGTAAATAATGTTCAGATATTAATAGTAGCTTGTAGTGGTCACCTTGTCTGCTACAAAATAATTGACGGTGACTGTACAAAATGTGTTCTTTATTTAATTTTTTTCTGGAACCATTCGTTCATAATAAAAAAGGCAGGTTCTTTTATTTTGAAAACATAAGGAAAAAAAAATACTTAATCGACTTTAAACAGGAGAATTTATCAATTTGTGAATGTAAATGTTTTTTGATGATGGTGGCAGAGACCCCAAAATTTTGTCGTTTTCTTAAAATGGAGTCTTTTCTTTCTAAAAATCGTTTATTTAAGACTACGTAGTGAATTTTGAAAAGTCGGTATGACTTTTTATGTTCTTAACAAGGCAATCACAACTCTGAAAATATGTTCTAATCTGACTAAGTACACCTTTTATGTTTCAGATGAAATTGACACTTTCCCTTGTGGTACTGTCAGTGCTGGTCCTAAGTGAGGCCTCTCTCCTGAGAGGACCCTCAACCAGAGCCAACCTCAACCAGGGGTACTTCCAGCCTGGGGACAGACTTCTTTACAGGTAGTTAAAAAACCTTTTTTATTTCAAGCTATTGTTTCTTAATTGTTGTTTTCTTTCGTCGTGCCGTCTCATCGAAATATAAGAGTGAAGGAACAAAATGTACCCTATTGTCATTGAACCACTATTACTATAGGTAAACCGCTTCATTGAGACTTCGCCTGCGGGGTACAGGGGTGCGGGCGGAAAGACGAGAGCGGGGACTGTAAGGGGTGCGGGCGGCGGCGATACACAAGAGACGAAATTTGCCGCGACATTTCTTAAGATATGTGACGTCAGTGGTCACAATGGTGGTCGTCAGTGTCGACACTTCATAACATTACATAACATATTGGAAAAAAATATTCGATTCAATACAATTACACCAATAAGAGTGAATTAATTCTAAATATTACTATCCAAAATCGTGGATTTTGATCAATGAATAAAATGGAATATTAAAATAAGATAGATTTTTTGGCAAAATTAAAAACTTCAAATAACATTCCCTGGTAACTTTTGCGACTGTTTTGTTTGAGTGTATTATCGAGTTCATATTCATATCTAGTTTATATTCCACTGAGTTTAGATCTATATTTTATTATATAATATTCGTATATATTTAGAGCATTTATTTAAACACTGTTATTTAACAGTGTTCAAACGGTGGACTTAATGCTAGAATGATGTAAAATATAATTTTAAAAAAAACACGACAAAAATACAATAATATAGATTTTGTGTCCGAATATACTGCGCCTCATCTTCAGACTTCAGTCAGACAGTATTCTCTTGTGTACTTCTGTCAAAGCGTCCGCAACTGTCAACAGATGCTATCGCTACCTGTGTAGCGAGCGTACTGAATTTTGAAAAGAATGTGCCTGCCGCCCGCACCTCTCACAAGCCCCGCTCTCGCCTCCCCCCGCGCCCCTGTACCCCGCAGGCGAGGTCTCAATTTCGCGGTTTACCTATAGTGGAACTGACACCACGAACAATTCTCGTGTGCCATGAATTGACGCCACTTTTCATCAACTCAGACAAATGGTTGCATATTCGAATTTCAAATTTCAAGGAATACGTCATAATCTTGTCGTCGTATTTTCATTTTGTGCTTGGGATAGCTTCTGAATACGTAGAAATAACAACTCACTGCCTTGTGTACTGCGCTTTGAAGATTCTTACATCCTTACTTACTAAATATATCAGCCATTAGTATTATTGGTTGTTTAACAAATAAGTTAAACTGGGCATCAGTTTTGCAGGGAAAGTATTTACTTTATAACTTTGTTTATTTATTGATGAAACAAGTAGATAGGACCATCATAAAGTAATCCTAACTGACGTTATCAAACAGTTGCGAGTGCTTATTGCTATTTTAATGAAAGTAAGGAAGATCCTAACACAACCATTTAGAATTTTCCTTATTAGCTTTAACCTAAGGGAATCCCTTTCCTTGTAAGTACTCTAAATAATAAGTAATGTTTTTTTTAACTTATTAAACAGGGTCTCAAATATGACTTAACCAACTTATGCTCTGTTGGAAGTTAAACTTAACCCAAAATTACACAACGGGGACCACGCGTCATATTGATAAATATAAATAAATATGCGCCAGACAATACCAATTTTCTTGGTTTTTTAAAATTCAGTATTTAAGGCCAACTTTTAACTGATATTTTTTATTAATTTACAAAATTTAATTTGGTTTTATACATCTGCTTTGTAAACTGGTATGCGGCATTTAAACACATAATACTATGACTTTATAGTTTTAAGTTGCCATAGAACTCAAATCTACGAAAGAATAGCTTTTTGACAATGAAAGTACGCAAGCGATTGGTGGGGTCAACTAGCCTCTAACTTATTTTCTCTTATTTCCAGCACATACCTCCAAAAATACGCGACGCAGAACGCCATTCAGACGCAAGACTTGATCTACAGAGGCAACAACACCAACAGGATCACCAACATCAGGGCCACAGAAGTGGGGTACACGCAATACGCGAACGCGTGGGTCCTCTCTGGGGGAGTGGGGTACAACAACACCACAATCAGGTTCCAGACCGCTAGGGGGTGGGGCTTCTATTACTATGTTGAGATTTGGGGACGGTAAATCTATTGATTTTATTGCTTAAGGAAAAGTGTGAAAAATAAATCGATCTTGCTTTATCAATGATTTTTGTATTCCAAATATCGTTTATATATAAAATACCGGTGCGAATGGATAAAGTTTAGAAAGGAAATTACATTCTACAAAAAAATATGATTTGGTGTAATGGTACTATCGAGGTTACAACCGCGTTACCACTTCAAGAGCAAAAATTGCTTTCACGTCGTATCACTTTTTGTCTTTGTGTCGTGTGTTCAAGTCATTTTGGTTTCAAAGTGCGCCAGCGCCAGGGACCTCGACTGTACATCTACTAAACTAAGTACGTCATTTTACCAGGCATTAGGTAACGTTGTACATTATTAATACAGAGGTACATACTAACACAGAGGTGGGGTACACGCAATACGCGAACGCGTGGGTCCTCTCTGGGGGAATGGGGTACAACCACATCACCATTAGGTTCCAGACTGCTAGGGGGTGGGGCTTCTATTACTATGTTAAGATTTGGGTATGATAAATCTAATTTACTGAACAATGACTTGTCGCTCTTGCTTTATCAGTGTGTCTTATTCAAAATACAACGTTTATCCTGATATCAGTAAATTTATCCGTATTGATAATGATAAAATATGACCGGATGAAGTGAATGACATCAATCTACAAAGTATATTGGATATGATGATACATACTCGCATTTATGTCAACCATTCAAGTACCTACGTCTGAAATTCATTCAAGTCCATACCATTGAAATTGAAATAACAAATCACAAAGTAGGTACCAACTGTAAAATTATATCGTTTATGTAAGTACGGGTATTTACCTTTGTTAAGGTACGTAGTACTATTATGTCTTCTGTGGTTATGTTTGTTATTAACATTCGATTAACAGAACACGATTTTACGAGTATTTATGTCTTTATTTCACTGTAAGTTTCTCTACCTTCTGAATAGATACTTTTAAAACTAGTTTTTGTCTTTTTGCTTTGCAATAAAGTCCTTCCTTAGTACTAGAAAATAAGTAAATAAATATTTCAATGAAGTTAATTAACGACCATCCCCCGTAATACGTGGTCTTTGTCATCTCGCCGCAATATATTTTAGTATATTCTTTGCCAAAAAGTAACTTTTAAAGGCAAAAGGCCAAAAGTGGCTCATTAAAGTCACGCTTCGTTGCTTACGGACGGGAGAGAATAGAAATATTTTCAGGATTTAACAACCCATGAACGCTTTTTGTTTTAACAAATTGTCTTGGAGGAATAAAAATGTTACAATTAGGTTCTTTTGTTAACGTTGTATTTTGTGCAAACCATATAAATTGTAGGTTTTACTCGAATAACCTAACATTCATTTGGGAATACTTAACTTTATAGTTTCAACCACGATTTCCCTAAACACAAACCTGGCATATGTCAAGAATTGTGACTTCCCATGTGAAACATAAGTTAGCGGTTGCTACCCAAGAGGTCCTGGGTTCGAATTCCGGTTAGGGCCGAAATTTGTTTCTGGGTTATTTCTGTCTTGAAAATACTCGGAAACAGCACGGAGTCAGGAAGTTGGTGATGATGAAAATGAGTTAAACCGTTAGTGCTGAGTCCCACTGAATAATAAGAGTGAAGGAACAGAGAGTGCCCTTGTGTATTTCGCACACACTTGAGCACTATAAACAATGTCCCGCGGAGAAGACCAATCTCAGTTGAGATTGACCGTGATGGTCGGATACGACCTGCCCCCTTACTCTGGGACACAAAACCCGATCCAATGATTATAGCCATCCCTATCACTCATACCAGGCCGTGTAAGCGTATGACAGGGATGGCTATCTTCATTGGATCGGTTTTGGTGTCCAGAGTAAGGGGGCTGGAGGACGTTATTTGTTATGTTCTTATTCAGCCAATACAAATTCAGGTAAAAGTCAAACAATCGAAAAATCTGCCCGGTTCAAAAACAATCAAGAATTTATACCTTAATTATACAGGGTGTCTTTGAAAACATTGGCAATATTTTAAACTAACAACCTAGTCATGATTCAAAGTCCCTTCGACATATTGAAACGAAAGTCAATTGATATAAAGTATCATGATGAAACTGAGAAAAATCATATCAAAAAGTCACCCTGTATAGGTAGTTTCGCCATGTTACTTTTGTACCCGATCCAACGTCGATAGGTCACGTATTTGACGTCCCAAAAGTTCGTCATAGCTTATTCTGTTTACCTAGACAAACTTGTTGTATTCTGGCACCCGGCCAGCACACACGGCGATATTCGTTACTGTGGCAGAGCGTGTAATTGGGGTGGACAATGGATTTATGGGTCAAATGTGCAAACATTTGGTCAAAACGTTACCAGTTTGTGCAGCTAAATATTTGCAACTCCCGATATTTGCGTTACGTTATTTATTATATATTAGTTACGATATAGCGTTTGCGATAGTCAGAGTTTACGAGTATCTTCGTAACTGATGCTTATGCAGGGTCATGTAGGTCCTTTTAAACATATAGGATTTTTAAACTTTCGCGTTGCATTGCAATTATAACATAACATAAACCTTTTAAACATAACCTATCCAACTTTACCCGACTACAGCAAAGCCAAAAAGAAGGGTTATGATTTTAGGAGTCTATGTGTGTAAGTATTTTTGGATTCCACTTTTGCGGCTAAACTACTGAGGCGATTTTGGTGAATGAGGTTTGATTCCTCATTACTTATTATAGTCCGGGTAGCAAAGGCTACATTTAAAAAACAACAACACGGTGAATGATACAATAAAAACTGGGGTACAAATTTGAATAAATAAAGTTTGCAGTCATCATAACGAGTGGGGTATTAAAATGAAACAAGACAAAATTCGAAGTACAAAAATGTTTTATAATAGTCGGGTTACTGTTGATTTAAGCTACATATTTCTCTGGTTTCTACTAGGTTACCCTTTGGAACCCTAAAAAGTGAATAACGCACATAAGACCACCATCAATTGAATTTGTTGAAGAAAAATCGCTAAAAGATTCAATTTCATTGCCTCCGCGGATTTCTAAAAGTGAATAAAAGAGTTCTAGTTTGAAGCCCAAAAAGCCTCTTTTCACTTGGGCGAGTGCCAAAACGCCTTAAGGCAGTGTAAGCTGGGATAACAACACTCTTGTGGAGGCTTACCCACCAAACTCTCGTATAATCTTCTAAGATAGAAAGGTATCACTTTTATTTGTGTGACCTAAGGCTGTGAAATTCTGATTAGTACCTTTATTTAATTTACCTGTTCTTCGTGTTAGATCGATGGACTTTATGCAGTGCCCGACCAAACAGCGGCAGGATTACCAGAATATAGTAGGGACTTGTGGGACGGGCTTCTCTATTAACACGTTCCGGGACACTACTCCAGACACAATAGACGTTTTATTGTTTTCACGCCTGTAGGCGGGCACTGTCCCGGAACGTGTTAAAAGCTACAATATTCAGTGACGATCCTGTGCCATGGTGAGGTAACACCATGTTATGTGGAGCCTCATAATGGTTTGAAGGTAATTATCATTAAATTAGTAGATTTGATAATATATTCAAATATGTTGCTGCCTTTTGTGGTTTTTGCGGTTTCCAAATGAGATTTTGAGTTTGTCACAGCGTATAGATAAACAGTATCACCACTATCACGCTAACTCATCATGCCATCAGGCATGTCATAAGTCCTGTCATTCGTCGATGGACTAAAGACTATCAATTTCGTGGCTAAGAACGACGATCGACTTTTGAAATCTTAACATTCCAATTTGAATCATCAATGTGTTTTTGAAATCTTAACATTTGAATCCATTACATCAAATGTGCTGTTATGACAATACAGTCGCAGTACTATTAGTTCCTACTAGCTTTATTGCCATGGTCTTTATGATGGCATTCATATCTGTGGAAGTACTTATTGAGATTCGTACTTTGCTAGGGACAAATTAGCATCTACACATTTTCGTCTGGTACACGGCACTACTAACCTAACTTGTATTATGCCAACCCAAACAGTAAATAAATTGTTTTTTAATTGCGCCAATTAGAGCGGACCCTCGATTAAAGAAATAAAGTAATTTTACTTATTTTGGAGTCCATTTGAACTCTAGCTCGAACCGTGGTTGGTTGGTTTAAAAATGAGGGTTTTTATTTTAATTTGTTTAATTTCTCAAGTGATTTGTGCGCCCTTGAACTTTGGAGATAATGGTGTAACGACTTATACGAATATTGTAAAGGATAATGGTGGACCTCAGACCACCGAGGTGCCTTTGGTGCATTATTCTGCGTTCGTTGGAGACAGCTGTGCCACTGGTCTAGTGAAGTTTAACGGAATATGTGCAGAAATAGATAAATAACATTTTGGATGTGCTGTTTTATTTGCGTTATGTTTTTGAATGCGCTGTTTGTGACTGCTGGCAATCTAAACCTTGTGGGCGTAATACATAAATCATAATGTTTGATTTTTATTTATTTATTTATTAGGTGCACAAAACAGAGTTACAACAATTGCTTGACAAATAAAATAAAGTAAGTAAGATACAGAGGTATGCTGCAACTCCACTACCATATACACATAGCATGATAAGCTTAACATCGATTTAGGTAACAGATAAAATAAATTGTGGCGAAATTACAAACAATTAATGAATAGTACAAATTATAAGAATATAATATAATAAAATGAACTAAACAGGTTCCACAGCATTACTTATCGATAACTTTATAAAGAGCAGTTCTCCATTTCGTGACAGAAGAATTGTGGATGTCAGGGACTTCGACGCGTCTGTGTAGAAGAGTGTTGTACTGTTGACACATTCTATAGACCGGGTTATGTTATTACAAAGTATGGATATTCTTCTACCTTGAGAAACGATTACACATAAAGTGTGATCATAAGAACAATGTTGGTTGATGATGTTCCATCCTTTGGAGATAATTTATAAAATGTAGCCAATGAGTTTGAAGGATATGGAGTGTTTATTCGGTAAAAAATAGGTAGCTGGCTGTCATGGTTTTTTCCTTGCAAATTGACTACCAATAAATAACAAAAGGCTTTAAACTCTCACAGTGAAATACAACGAAATACGTTCAGTCCAATAAAAAACGGAAAACGTATTTCAATAGAGGACCAATTTTAATGTGTATAAAAGGAAAAAGATTTTCAGTAATAAATTAAATACGGGATTTCAAATGCTTCACATACCTTATATTTGGATCGAAGGTTTGTTTTAATACTCTTTACTTTACACTTTAGTAAAAAAAATAATATATCAAACCAGAATCACATTACACAAAAGCTCATTCTCCTTTCAACAGTCGAGCAAAAGCGTTCACACACAACAACAAAGTAAATTCATTGCTGACAGATAAAGATAAATCGTCTAAGGCAAAATAAACTAATGCTACCAAGCTCAGAGGCTCTGTAATGATGAGTGACGGGGAAGAACAATGAATCTCGCGACTCTTAGCTAAGACGGACGGATTGACAGGACTTTGGAGTAGGATTGATATACCGGGTGGTTGTTGAGAAATTATATAGGCTGAGAGAGAAAGCACAATAAAATGCTTGAACATTTCGACTTTGAATTCTGATGTACTTTTTCTTAACCCGCAGCCGTGAAACGCAGATCGCAGCCGATGGAAACATTTGGGTGACACGATACTCAGTAATGAGTGGCCAATTAAGAAGAGAGTAATTAGGAATGTTTATGTGTAAATAATAGAAATAAATTGTTTGCGGGTCAGGTAAAACTTGAAAGAGATGTCAGGAATCCGCAAGTATTTCTTCGTTTGAGTAGTGGGCTGAGATCACGCGTTTTCATAGGGAAGCTACTAGCTAAGTACCTTCTATTGTCATTATTAAACATGTGTAAGGATTGAGAGCCCAACCATAAAATCAACGTTTCAATAACTTAAAAGTTTTAAAACACAAAATCAAAAATGGATTCGTTTGTAACACATAACATAAAAAGTTATTATTGCCAAAGTTGTTGCCTCTCACTGAAATCATTTGCTGGAATATTTTGTTACTAGCTGTCAAAAACATATAATAAAAGTAAATAAAATGATGAAATCGTATTCGGGCATTGGTTTACATTGGCTTTTTCTAAGGTCCCTTAGGGACCACACAAAAATTGCTTATAAATCAGTAATTTTCCAAAGCAAGAGATTATGTTTCCATCCTTACAAATATAAGGATGTACATCATGATAAAAATACTTAGCAATAAATAAAATAATTGAAAGTACTCACGTCAGGGCTGATGTCGGTGAAGTTGGCACTGGAGACAAACTCCCTGAGGAAGCCGTCCAGCTCCGTGCCCTCGATGTAGCCGTTGCCTAAAAAAGAAAATGTTAATCATAATTACGGTTTTTGCATTTAACCACAACTGCATCAACTTATCATAACTGCATGAAACGTAAAATTGTTGTTAAACTCTACACGAAAAATAAGAGACAGTTATATATGACAGTTATTACCGGTAATTCGATACATTCCCTTGGAGGGGTATAAGTGACGCTTAATTATATGTTTAACGGTATACAAGGTGTTTCACCAACCCATAAAGAATGAAGGGAGCTAGGTACTAGGAATTGGTAACTTAACAACTTTCTCCTAGAAACATGGGTCGAAATATGACAAAAACATTACTACTCTCTATAGAAATCAGAAGGGTGATGACTGATTTAGCAAAAACTTTATATGTATAGTGAAAGGCACTTACGCTAAACTGTCTCCTGTTTACTAAAACAAACTCTAATATTTTGTGGTTCAACGTGGTTCTGCGTACAATAAATATGCCCCGTTTACATGGAGACAGTGTCTTGCTCGTAAAATGGTCAACAAATAAGTATACTGCACAGGTGTCATTCGAGCAAAGGTAGATTAATATAAGATACAGATATTTCAGGTAAATTATATTATAATTCAGTGGAAATCATCACTGAACTAGAATTCGCTCAGGGGCTAGTAACTTGACACAAATAAACAAACCAATATGTGGACTCCGAAGTGGGTCACAGGTTTTCAATAGGTAATGAACTTCCCAACTTTGGCTTATATATAGCTAATCGATACAGCCATCAATGGCTATTATTTCATATGTACAAGGATAAAGGCAATAATAAATTAGTGGATTGAAAAAGTTGATAGCTTTCATTGTGAGAACGTGCGCCTGTAGTTTGACGGAATTAGCCCAAACTTGTTGATTTATTTATTTATTTTAATGTTGCTTTGTAATGATTTTAAAATAAATTAAACTGGGCCTGTAAATTAAATACATAATTACAAGTATTGTTTCATAGAAGTATTTCAACTACACTATGCACAGACACTGAAATTACCATGGCAACGCTGCGAGAGATAGGAATAATATACAGTGCGCCACTTTATCGGACCCTTTAAACACTGCGACTTTTAGTAGCGATACAAACGCGATGCAGTCGCGATGCAGCATCGATGCAGTCGCAAAATGTCAACCTTTACTCACTGCGCTACTTTTAGCACCGATGCAGTCGCGATGCTAACGCGCGTTAGTATCGATGCAGTTGCGATAAGGGGTCTATGCAAGCCAGGTAGACAAGACATCATGACACTGGCAGGAGTTGACAGACAAGACAACCGTACCTGCAAAATGCGGGATACTGTCGTGTGAACACACCGAGATTTCTGCGAAACCCAGTTACTCAGTGATCACGCAGAACTGGACGGCAGTGGGAAAGTGGCCTTATTGTAACTAGAAATGATTACATGAGTAAACAAACTTCTGTATTCTTTTAAAGTACTTCAAATATTAATAAACGTAATAGGCGCAATTATAAAAATTACTAGGAACTTATTTGTTTCGACAGCGTTTAAAGTAATTATTTTAATTATATCACAGAACCGAAACTGTATTTTCTACATATAAAACTAACAAAAGGAAGGAAGGAAGGAAACTAACAAAATTTTGGTGCCCGTTACGCTGCTAAACTTTAAAAGTTTAGTTAAAGTTTTAATAACACATATACTCTTTGCTATAGGTGTAAAAACGTGAATGGTATTATATCTTACGCATACTATCACCTCTAAAAAACCTTTAACAGAAGATAATATCTGTTTATCAAATAACGCGCTTTACCCACATAATTATACAGGGCTACATTAACACATAAACATAACAATTTCTGTTGTAATCCCAACGTCGGGCGGCGGAAAACACAGGAAAAGGTCAGAATTAATGGCGAGCACCTCTCACACGGACTTATTATTACGTAGGTAATATGATTTACATTTCTCTCACGGGAGATAAGTGACATTCAGTCATTTCTCTCAGTGTTTTTACGTAGATGTTTCAAATAAAGACTGGTCACCCATCCAAACACGACCGCGCCTTAGGTAGCTTCATTTCGGTATCACTACCTACTTATGCACTGGCAACACTGCGCTACTTTTAGTAAGAGTCGAAAAATACATTACTACTACTTAAAATAGTACCATAAAAAATCTTGGATTAAAGCTTGCGAATCAAGTTTATCGCAGATTATTTGTGCATAGTCTAGCGGTAGTCTAGTCTAGATCTACCGCTAGTCTCTCAATAAAATTAAACACTGGGGAAATAACAATTAGCTACTATAACGGTGGGATAGTGACTTTCAGTTTACAAAGGTGTTTTTTTTAAACACAGCGCCATCTGCCCCCTTACTCTGGACACAAAACCCGATCCAATTAATATACCCATCCCTGTCACACGCATACACGGCCTGGTATGAGTGACAGGGATAGCTATAACAATTGGATCGGATTATGTGTTCAGAGTAAGGCCTCAGGTCCCAAACTAAGCAAAGCTTGTACTATGGTAACCAGACAACGGATATAAACATACTTAAATACTTTTTTTTTTAAATACATACATATTATACATTGAAAACACCAAGACCACTACAAACAGACATGTTCATTCACACAAATGTTTGTAATGTGCGGGGATCGAACCTGCGACCTCTGGCGCAGTAGCTGGCGTAGTAGTAATTTCTTAACCACTGCGCCAAATCGGTCGTCGAATTAATGCTATCATCCTCTGCCAGTCAAGCCAAAGTATCACTACAAATAGAAGATAAAATAAAATTACTACCTTTTGAGCATTCAGATAAAAACTAGTATCAAATACTTAAAAGCTGGAAACGGAATTACCTTCAACATTTAGTTTTAAACCGGTTTAGTGTCCGGGCAGAGAGAGACAATTACAGGAGTTAATTAAAATAACTCAATTTACGAAGGCTTTTGTGGCGCGACGCCAGGATTGTGCACTTCCTGTGCCCGAGTTTCAGTGAAAATATTTCAGGAGGGCTGTAAAGAGGGAATAATACTTATGACTCCTTTTTTGTGTAGATTACAACTGGTTTTCATTCCAAAATTCGACTTTAAACATTGAACATTCAAAAATAGAGGCCCAGGGCCTCTATTTTTGAATTACTCGCGTCAAGATGGCGTGTGATATTCAATGTTTAAAGTCGAATTTGGAATGAAAACCAGTTTACACAAAAAGGATTTGAAAAATCATTGCTCAATTTTGTGAGTACTCAAGTCTAGATTTTGAGTGATTTCCGTTGATTAGGGTTCCGTAGCCGAATGGCAAAAAACGGAACCCTTATAGTTTCGTCAAGTCTGTCTGTCTGTCTGTCTGTCTGTCTGTCTGTCTCTCTGTCTGTCTGTCTGTCTGTCTGTCCGTCCGTATGTCACAGCCACTTTATTCTGAAACTATAAGCATCACACAGCTGAAACTTAGTAGGTAGGTGTATCTTGTTCACCGCTTTCCGATTCAGATACAAAAAGTAAGAAAAAAAAATATTTAAGGGGGGGCTCCCATACATGAAACTAAAACCGAAAAATTTTTTTTACTCAAACCTATGCGTGTGGGGTGTCTATAGATAGGTCTTTGAAAATGATGTTGAGGTTTCTAAAACCATTTTTTCTAAAAGTGTCTGGTTTGAGATATAGACGCTTCCAAAGTGGTAAAATGGGCGTCCCCCCCATCTAACTTTTGAACTAAGAAAGTGAAAATTTTGAAAAAAATATATTATGATGTAGATCTCAACAAAAACTTGCAACGAAAATTGGTTTGAAGGAGTTTGAACCAGTAGTTTTTGAGATATTGCACATTTTTATCAACCGCAAATATAACTTTGTCTTTCATACAAACACTATGAAAAACAAAGTCATTTTTGCAGTCGCAATATATTGTGATGTTTTCGTTAAGTGAAAGTAAGTGGACCCTGAATTTTGTTAAGGGTGGCACGGAACCCTCAGTGCGCGGGTCCGACACGCACTTAACCGGTTTTTTTTAATGTGTTTTTCGAACGAAAATCACACGCCATATCCAAGCGAGTGATTCAAAAATAGGGGCCCTGAGCTTGAGATTATGTAGATTA
The DNA here is from genome assembly GCA_963584085.1 of Pyrausta aurata. Lineage (NCBI taxonomy): Eukaryota > Metazoa > Arthropoda > Insecta > Lepidoptera > Crambidae > Pyrausta > Pyrausta aurata. The sequence goes on from OY757274.1 coordinate 4,941,502, forward strand.
CACCGTACATTATATATTCTGTGCCGTACATAGTATGTTTGAGTAAACAATTAAAATGTCGCGCCTTATTGTTAGAAAAGGTGTCTCAGGTTTCTTCAAGAATCATACGTTATGTTACCTCATTTGTTGGTTGATGTGGTTCTTTCACGATATATGGCGTTGGTTTACTTGAATACAAACAAGTACGAGTAATTACTCTTTCTTCGTTAAATCATTGAAGTACGCCGATTTCTTATTTTTTTGTGCACTGGAGCCCTATTTTTGAAACACTCGCGTCAAGTTGGCGAGTGATATTCAATGATTAAAGTCGAATTTTGGAATGAAAACCAGTTGTAATCTACACAAAAAGGATTTTAAAAATCATTGCTCAATTTTGTAAGTACTCACGTTAGATTTTAAGTGATTTCCGTTGATTTTTAATGTGCGAACGAAAATCACACGCCATATCCGAGCGAGTGATTCAAAAATAGGGGCCCTGGACCTTTTTAATGTTTACTAAAGTAAACGTTAACAATGAAATGTTAAAAAAGAAAAGCTTTTGTGCTTACATTTTTATAAGGTTGCAGACACACAGATGTTTTGAATGTCCTTTAAATATTTCAATTATTCCTTATTAGTAACTTTATACTTTTGATGATTTTCAGTAGCTCTATGAATACATGTTTCGGCCCTTTCAGGGCACATTTATTTATATTTTTTTCACTGTATATTTTGACGTTCATAAGTGTCATTTCATGACCTAGATTGAAATAAAGATTTTTGAATATTTTTTTTTAATACGTTGTAAATTAGCCTGATAACATAAGCTTTGAAATGAAAACCTGAATAAAAATAAGAGTATCTTACAGCTGGCTAGATGCAATATAACTTTTTTTTGTAGTATTACATGCATACATACATTTTTATTTTCAGAAAGTTATGATTGTGGTCAATATTCGCCAATCAAAGAAAAACGGTTTTTAATGCATGTAGCCTCAGCTTTAGCGTTTTCCGCCCACTCACATAATTCACATTATGACGGCTTGTAAATTGCCCACTTATCCCTAATAACGTATTGTTAGAAGGTTGTATTTTTACACATTTCTTTAACACTATAAGTTGTATTCTTTATTGTTCCATGCAGATACGTCAGCGCTGTCATTTATAAATAAAGGTACAGCAAAAACAATGGTGACTACCATTAAAACTACTGCTTTGTAGCTTATCAAGTACCCAATATAAGTTACTGCAGTAAACAAAGTTAGGTTTTAACTTTATTGTTCTCGCAACAAACCTTTTGTTAAGACGCTGTTGCAAATACTACCTCACACTACCTCACATTTGAGGTAAGGCCTTTGCCCAGCAGTGGGATGCTTACAGGCTAACTTTACTTTTTTACTTTTTGCTGTTGCAACATCAATCGCATGTTTCAAATTGATTAATTTTTGAATTTCTTAATGCTGACACATTATTTATTTAAAAGTTAATCCCATTTTAGATAAGTTAATTTCCTTGACCCGTGAAAGGTCCAATAAATCCATAAATAAGTTCCTACGTTTATAGTTAATCGATTTATTAAAATGTCAGCTTTGAAGGTAATTACGTTACGGGCACTTCGGTAGCTGAAGGTAATAAATATCGTAGTTTTTATAACACAGTGGCAGGTAGGCTCTGAGTTATTAAAAAGCAATTAATTTTATATTGCAATATGTGTAACAGCCGACTCTTAAAAATATTTTGACATCATTAATTTTGTTATTTTAAGCTTCTATTCACTTATCAATATTGTATGAAAAGTATTTTTTATAACAAAAGAAAATAAGGTAAAAAAGATGCTCTTGTTTTTTATGGATCGTCGCCCATCGCTTATCAAATAAATTGTTAGTCTGGCTATCATCATATGATTGCAATTTTAGTTAATGTGTTTTTTAAAATCTAAAGAGCTATAAAAGATGTTGGTATAGAATCTATTAGTTTTTCAAGCGATACTTACAACATTTTTGGGGTTTAAGTAGATACTTTTATGTTTGTCTGTGGCTGTTCTCAACTAAAAACAAGCGCAAACTGGGCCACTAATCGCTGCCACTAACGCGGCCACTAAACGCGACCATTGTGGCAGTGGCTTTTATTTATTTATTTATTGAGTAAGCCACTAAGCCAGTACTTTTTAGTTATGGTTATGGGGCGGCCCCTCTCAACAAAGATAGGCCAGCCACGCAGGACATATTATAATGCCCAGATGTGTGTGCACACACAAGTGCACTGCCCTGTTTCTTCTACACAAAATGTATGCAAATGCTCGTCCGCAGCTTGTGATCGCATTTAGTGGCCGCCACAAGTGGCCTTATGTGCGCTTTCTAAAGATCGCATTTCAACTGATTATCTTGAAAGTTTATGAATAAGAGTCTATAGTTTTAAACGCGTCCATAATTTAGGTACTTTTTAACACACAGCAGAAGCTCATAAATACATTGTACATGGCAACATCGTTTGGTATCGGAATTGTAATTAAGGTGGCTCTTGCCGAGACACGCGCTGAGAGCTTCCGGTGCCTGGAATTGGGAGAGTGCTCCCAGGATAGGCGGGGTGACCACGCGTTTGTAGTGAGTAGTCATGAAAAAGCATCAAAAGAAAAAAAACACTTTATTTAGTGTAAGATGCTTTTAAAAAATAATAATAAAAAAACAGGGGTTGTCTCTATCACTAGTAGATCATTAATTTAATTAAGTAGAAAAAAACAAGCGTTGGATTTTCCTCATTTGAATATACATAGCATCAATCAGGAGAAACTTACAAAAGAAAGACGCAAATAATTATAAAAGACATGTAGTAAAAAATTATGATGTTTTTATAAATGGATTTTAACCAACATATACATAATTTGATGGACGTTTAACGAAAAGGTTTTTCCTCGTAGTTTTTCATTAAATATTTTGGGTACCCTACCCGAAAGCATCTTCCCAACTCTGTCGCCGTGAAAGCGCTTGATGTACAAACTCGATTGTGCGAATCGTGTTTGTCATAAAAGTATGTTTCTATTGATTGTTTTGCAAATTGCAAGCATCGAACAAACCTTGCACCAGGTTAAGAATCATAATAATTAAGGTCATCATCATAATAACCGACCAGTTTTAAAAGTAAAAATGTCAATTCAAAAATGCAGGTACACTTTTTTAAAGAAAAACACTTACCATCTCTATCATAATGGCTCCAGACCTCCATAAACTGGTTGGCCGATAGTTTTTTCAGCTCCCTGGAGTCAGGATCTCGGAACTGCCTCATGAAGTTACTAGCCCTCTCGATGTTTAGCCTCTTGGCAGAAGACGTCGAATCGAAACTCATTTTTAGCAATTTAAAAATAAAGCTATTCCAATTTCAAAATATATTTAGACTCTTTTAATTTTACAACTTTTGCGAGTAAATAATCTTTGTAAAATATGAAAATAAATACTGCTCTCTTTGTTTGTAAATACTTATAGATTTGGCTTTATTATTGTCAATGTGTTTTCAGTTATATTTAAATAATGTTTATAATTCTGTACAATTAATTTGAATGTTGCAATCGTCTACGTTTTCAAGTCTTCATCTCATCTGAAACAAAAGAATAAATGATGTAGCGGCTTTTGTGTTGCGTTTTCTTTCGTCTGAATTATTTCCCTAGGCCGTGTGAATAATTAATGAAATGAGAGAAACATTCATTTGCCGTTTAAATAAGAAACGTTTATTCTTATTCGTAGGTTTATGCGTAGTAGTTCCCAGTTTCATTTTTTTTAAATAGGCTGAGCAAAGTTGAAGGTAGGCGCTGCTACACAGAAATTGCTTAAAAACACACCTAAAGGACTAAAATAAGGAATTTGACTTTTAATATCAGGAGTTCAAACAACTTCATTCGACGTCGGTGTATGATGGGCGTGATATGACTTGTTGCTGTCCAAAAACGTGAAAGTCATGCGCAACTTCAAATGAATTTAAATGCGATATTTAAGTTGGTTTTTCTGAAGGTGGTTCATTATTTGAAGAAAAAAAAATTGTTTTATTTATTGTCTAAGAAGTAATAATATACCTGACTGAACTAACAAGTGCCATCTTCTAAATGTAACAACTTTTATTAAATCCGCATCAAAACAGTTCAGCCAAACGCGAGATAACCGCATTACATACAAACATACTTTTCAAAATAAAAACCTACTTAATTTTGAAGTCGGTTAAAAATTCTACATAAATAGCATGGTTCTATTACCCGCATTTTTACAATAGACCTACCTTTCAGTGTTTGTATATGCCAAAAGGAACCAAGTTGGCAATGCCATTATACCCATGTTAGTAAAGTAGAAGCGAAAATTCCGTCACATATATACGGAAATGAGGTAAAATCTCCAAGTCTCTACTCCATAAGAGCAGGACCTCACCGAGACGCCATAGCGACTCACCGGCTACTTATCGTACTAGCAGCTTCTAAAATGACCGCATGAAAAAACACATCGATTACACATAGCAACGCTGTGAAAAATAGGAATATACAGCGCGCCGCTTTCTCGGTATAGTGCCACAAACTTATCTGAAGAATGGCCAAAAAGAGCTACAGATGTGTGATGGTACTTAGACATAAGAAATTCAGGCCCGCTTGTGCAGGTCAGAATTGGCTTGGTTCTGGATTGGATTGTTGTTCTGTCTCTTTCTATTTCTTTGATATTGACAGGGGCGTGACGATTTTTGATCGGGTATTCGGCTAGTTCTGATATGCGCAAGCCGGCCTTGTCGTATAGGACTTAAATTATGTTTTGATATGAAGGCAAAGATTTGTAAAAATATATGTATTTAATTGGTACTTCTTTCTTTTTTTTCAATATTATCTGCGTAGATAACGTAGCCAGTGACTTTGCCATAGGCGTCTCGGTGAGATATGGCCATAAGGCTGAAGGATGTTTCGTTTCACTTATTCAGTCGTCGTCGCAGAAATAAGTCGCAAACGCGACACGAGGCAATCCGGGAGGGAAACTTTATTTGAAGTATTTGTCGCGATGTCGAACGGAAGGCGGGCTGTTCCCATCTCACAATATTCTATTCTTTTTTAATCAACCTTTACAAATGTCTCTCCCCTTATTAGGACTCTTTTATTGGTCCTTCAATTCGTCCTAGTTTCGGATATTTATTGTATAAAAGGAAACATAAAAATACACAATAAAGAAGCCTATTTTAGGTAAGCTTTCTTCATCATTGAGTGTCATGCTTCATGGGTTAGCCTGAATAAAATAAAAAAACCTAACTTAAACTGCCTAGGCATCCAATTAACTGGCTGATTTAACTAGATGGCTGCAACATATACCTAGTATACTGCACATGCTTTGCACTTAGAAACACGTTCTACTCTGTTAGTTATTGTTTGCACGGCTAATAATAGTGCACCTACGTTATTGGAACAGACAAGTCTAATTGGGTTAACTTGAGTTCAATCGCATGTGTTTATTGAGGTTAGAAGACCCCTATTGTATATGATACATGTCATTCAGCATTGAGTGAAATATACTATTAGAACAGACCTATTTCTGTAGGAATAGGAAAAACTAAAAACTACTAAGTTAAATAAGAAATAGTTTATTTAGAAAAGTGTGGAATATTAAACAACTTATTTTCCTCACATTCCAAACATAAAGATAAAACATCATACCATCTAATCAAGTTATTTCGTCTTCCTACTCGATGTTTCCTTCTCTTAAATATTGCGTTCGATTTCACGTCCATACCACACATTTATTTATAGTTATAATCTTGAAGGTATATCTTCATTTAGTTTTCCCAAATAAGAGATTTGTAAAGCGGGAAAAACCCGTAGAAGCGGCTCAGACGGCTGTCTCGTTACATTTATTCAAAGCTCTATTTTCACCCTTTTACGCAAAGCTTGTCTTACTGAACAAACACAGCTCTTATTGCGTTATTGAACATGCTTACTCCCTTACTTTTACAGGGGTGCAAACGGAATATTATTGTGAAATCGAGAAAGTCTAAATAAGTAGGTAGAACGTACTGAATTTATCAAAACACAATTTCTTGTATATTTTTAAACTTATATAAATTTACTGAGGTGTTTAAAGTCGAAGTGTACCTTATTAATTAACTAGCAGTTTCCCGCTGCTTCAAGTGCATATATGTATATCAAATCTCACAAAATATTATTATAGTTATAGCCTATGAGCTATTCCAATGCATAAGCTATGTTATTGTTAAGTTGAAACAAAATCCATTCAGTAGCTTTAGCGTCAAGGAGTAACGAATATTCATACATCCTCACTAACTTTCAAATTTATAATATTAGCATGATGAATACTATGTTATTACGTTATTGCCTATTTCATAAATGCAAAACATACTGGATGGTATTGCAACGTTTCCAAATAACTGCATGTACAATTCAAACGGGTACGTTTTCGCAATACGTCAGAAAAAAATAATATAGCTACGATACGTAAGTAGAGGTATACTTAACCAAGTAAAAATATAAAAAGCTTAGTTACTCCCAAAGCTCCAAGATAGCAATCAATAAAGCCCCAGCAGTTTTATTATTAGTCTCAAGTTAATTTAGAAAGTTTCTCGCAGGTCTGCTAAAGCCAAGTTTCGTACAATTGCCAACTTTCCGAGGATTTCAGACGAAGTTTCATATAAAAATACCTGAGTTATCTTACTTTTGTAACTTACTCTGAAGTATTACTGAGGGTAGTAATGAAAAATGCTAAGGGAGGAACGGCATTGCAAGCAAAAGGATTCACTTTATTTCTAGATTTCAGTAAAATTACAAATTTATAGTTACTGTTTTAATGAACTAGTTTCAACTTTAACCATAACCATACTATAAAAAAAAACTATACAGCGTGTGGCCTGTAATAGGAGCAAAAATTTTTTCAATGATTCTACAGAATATTCGTGGTTACCTTGACCTGGTCCTAGTGCTCCAAAATGCTTTAACTAAGAGATATAGTAATCCAAAGTTATAATCTCTAGTCAATGTATATCAAAATCGCTAACTCGTTGTAGTAAATGACAATGTCAAGTTCTATGACTGGACCATAGAATTATTATCCCTTTCGGAATAGGAATATTAATTTTATGATTTAAACAGAATCCTAAAATGTACTTTATTAAGATTTACAACGGTCCTAAAAACTTTAGATCAATGAAGAGCCATTTTATTTCACTCATGAAACCAAAACTTGTTTGTCGTCCCCGAATCTTATTACTACCAATTCCACTCATAATACTGCGTGCGACTTTCAAACTAGCATTTCTTGGAGAAAGTCACCGAAGAGTTTCTGTAAAAAGTTTCCTCTTGAGAAATTGTGAATGTAAAAATCATAGAAGAGTCTTTCAAATTCACTTATGCATTTCCTAATACTCCAACAAACAACTGTCATTCCGACCATATAAGTGACATATATCACATCATCTCTGTGCTTAGGAAGGCACTTTAAGCAGTTGGTTCTGGCTAATATCAGTAGATATTAGTCGTTAAGCCTTGTCTGGGGTCCAATGGGCGGCTTGATAAAATGTGACATAGCGGTTTATCGCTTGCCTTGCATACACCCCTCCGCCATTTCGCACTGAGCCCGCGTGGTGGAGTATAGCTCATAATACCTCATACTTGATGTAAGGCCTTTGCCTAGCAGTGGGATGATTACGATGATTACTTTACTTTTTTACTTTATCTTCCTATCGACGCTGTAGTCGACAGCTTAGTTCGGAATTACCTTTATCGTCAAGTGTCATCCGTGTGTTATTTCTTCCTGTAGTTCGTTCTAATAAAAGGAAAATGGGAATCTACGCTTATTTCTTTACTCCCAAGTACTATCTTGGGTGTTATTTATTGGACCCTTGTACCTCGTGGGAACTCGTGAAGTCGCATTACGCTGAAATATCTCTGGCGCGTGACAACCTTGGTTATTTAAAACGCCCGAGGCCTTTGTTATTTGATGGTTTTTTTTTATTTTTTCCATTGAAACACTGCTGTAAAACTTTTGATATATCAAATGTCATGTGTCGTCATAGAAAAATAAATAACCTTACAATAAATTCACAATTGTTTTTTGTTCTAGTGACACCTTGTTTTAGTTGAAGCCGTACGCAAAAATGTACATTTTAGACTTTAGCCGTTCGGCACACACAGACTAGAGACTTTATTTATTTATCTGAAGTGCCTAATAATTTTCCACAAACTTTTAACCAAATACTAGTTAAGCACAACCATGGCATGTGGTTATCCAGTTAATGTTGAAAATTAACCCATTCTACAACTGCATAAGATACCACAGTATTTACCTTGACGTGCTGTTACTCTTACTCGATACTAATTAAAATCAGTCTATACCTAGTTAATGAATAATCGTTAAGGCGGTGAAATCAAGAATCTTCGTTCCTTCCAAGCAATTATCTGCCTAGCTTTTCTTATCCTTACTAATACTTATCCTTGAGAATTTTCAAGTTCCCCCCTCGGGCGTAAGCTATACACCTTCTATTTATTGATATTTAACTTTAAGTATTAATAATTCAGATGGCGGCAATCAGAAAGGACAAGGTTACTCAATGGCCTGAACTGTTCAGAAAATCAATACACTTCGACTTAATATAGAAAGTATTGTATCCAAGAATAAATATTTTTTTTAAGTGGCCACGGTTTTTCTATGTCATCATTTCGATCTCAAGTACATATATAAATAAAATACGAATTTGACAAAGTGTCTGGTGTAGTGGTTAGTGCTCCTGACCTTGGTTCGAAACCATGAGAAATGGTGTGTTGTCTAAGCACTTCACTTAAAATGTTACATCCCTAATAATATTATGAATGCGAAAGTGTGAGATTCGGCTTCACGCTAAAATGGCTAACTCAATTTTGATATATTTTAACAGCGATCTACGGGAACATAGAAATGAGCATCAAACATAGGCGGCCTAACCACAAATAAATAAACAAGGTTTGAACAACTGTTTAAATGTTATGCGGCTAAAATAAAATGTAGGTCACCCTTATGTCATTTGACTTGATTGACGTTGATTTTATACTAGCCATATTATATTTAAACAGTGTTCGAAACCTTGTTTAATTATTTGTGGTAAGGCAGAGGTACTTTAATATATAATTTTATTTTCTGACTCTTGATGAAGTGACGTAGCATACGCGTTAAAGAAAACATCTACAAAATTCAGCAGGCTTGCTAATGTGTCGGTGGCCTAGTGATATAGGCATACGCCCGCAAAGCGTAAGGCACAGGGTTCGATTCCTTGTCTAACCCAGTTGTTTTTTACAAGCGAAATTTATAATAGGCACCTCTTTTTCAAATCACTAAAAAAACGAAATTGTATATAATAGTCTACGTTCTGATCTCAAAAACCATATCAAGGGTCTTATAGATCAATGGAAAAACATATTGGAACTCTTCACATCAAACAGGGTACAGCCTTCCTTTATCTTGTATTTGCTTTTGATCAATTTCTGCAAGACTGAACTGGAGTTGCTGGCCGAAAAGAAAAATAAAAGAAAAGCAAAAGCAAACATGTGCAAAGATATAGGACGCTTTTGGCTCTCCGTTCTAGTGTTCGTAAAAAAAAGTAAAAACAAAAAAAAGAGATACAAAACTAGAAGAACTTATAGGTACGAATTTTTATGGTGGTTTGATCTATGAACTAATTTTTTTACCTATTTGTGTACCTACTTTCATTTTATTGACAAAAACCGAATCCCATCTAAATAAACAAATAACAAAATGCAAGCTGTGTTCAGAAAATAACTATTATTACCTTTTTCCGCTCCACCAAGCACGTGAAGACTCTTTGGATTGTTTCAGAAAAAACGTCGATATTTGACGGAGCTATTATGTAAAAACATGTGATCGAGATTCAATAGCATTCTGTGGAATCATGGCAAGCACTACTAGAATTAAAAATTGCGGACGATTTAGATAATTTATATGGATTGAGGATCATTGAAAAAAAAATAGAAAGGGTTTGAAATCTACACCAAATGCTAGTAGGGTAAACCCTATAGCTATTGCCGACTAAGCGCGAATTCTCATCAGTTACTTTGCATCTCCTTTGCTAACATTAGAATAGTTAGATTTCTACATTATGCAATAAATAAACTTGAAACTTTTTCCGCGACTCCGTAATTAAGGCGCTTGCGACGGTGCTCATAAATAATAAGTTATATGGTATCAATCCCGTATCTAACGTTACGTTAAGTAAATAAACTTTATTTTATGCATATCTTTAAAGCAGATGAGGAGTTGAATTTTAAAGATATGGTCCGTCAATTTTTTTGGTGCCGAAATTTCGGCACCAAAAAAATTGACGGGCCATATCTTTCTTGGCCATATCTTTATTCAGATTTTTATGTAAAACAACGGAGCTGCATCGCTCCGACGTCGCAGCGAATACTGCCTATGTAGCTTTGCTCTTAGAGCGTCCTGGCACCAAGGGTGTCGCCATAGATTAATAATTCAACACATGAATAACACAACTCTACTTAGCGCTTACAGCTTTTAAAATATCTTAACATAATAATTAGTAGTTATTTTTTGTTTTTATAGTGTTTTGTCACTATACAAACTTAATACTATAAATATCACTTGTATTCTGTGCCGTGACTCTGTGACAGACAAGCAATCTCGCAACATTGATGAGGTCACGCAGCCTACGCGTTAAGGCCATCTTATTCCGTCAAATTATCTCATAGGCCCCGCCCCCTTGTTAAAAGTGCGGGGCGCTTCCCCCACCAGCACCCCCTCACAAAACTTTTTCTGTCAACTTTGTCTTACAAATCTCGTGTATAATTAAGCCATCTAGTGTTTATTTAAGGAACAAAATTTTCTTGAATAAGATACTTCATGCGCTTTTGTAAGTAACATACCCACGCCATCTAGCAGAACCCCTAAGAACTTTTACGAAATGGTTTCTTTAGTACACCATACATGCTATTTAGTCTAAACGTTTATGGAAAGAACAAGGAACGCATAGAGTGGCATAATAATACAAAAAAAAACCTTTTTTACCGGTTATTTAATTCTCACACGACTGGTCAGCACTTTATGCCAGCAACCTGTAACCATTATAAAAACAAGAAAGAATATCCGATAACATTTATTAATTCTTTATTGCACTTATCAGATGTACAGAAAATAGGTACAAGAAGTCACAATGTGAACAAAGGTGGGCTTATCCCTAAAAGAGACCTCTTCCAGCCAACCCATAGGCACACCCCGGACACTCGGAAGAAACTTTTCATTTTGGCCATACATTGACAGACGGCGTGTTGCACAGACGCTGCGTTTGTGTGCGTGCTATAAGGGTTGACAAAGTCTGTTACACCGGTCATAGCTCTTTTCACTTAATGAAACATATACCTAAACAACGTAATTTACTTTAATTTAGTATACATCGCAACAAGCACTCATTTTCGTAATGTCATATTCACGTGGTATCATGGAGAAATAAAAAGATAGTATCTACCATAGAAACACCTAATTTCACTGATCACATAAATATTACAATTATAATTTCTTAACTACACATAATTCTAAGGAATGTTACCTTTACCTAACGTTTTTAAAGTTGTTCATTGTAACTGAATAGTTAAAATAGGTTAGTTAAGGTAGCATATTTTGTATGAAGTTACTTACTGTCTCTCATCTTTTGGGAAACGAAAAAAGCTTGTATCGGAGTAATTTCTCGAGGATGAAAGACACCCGTACACTGCACAGTACGTAGGCATCTCTCGTACACAAAACTTTGTTCTTCCGTTAACGTCGCAAACATGCGCGTGCCATGCCCGCTAGGCGACCCCCTAATGAGATCCCTAATTCCGGCGCGATAGTGAGGTAAGTCAGACTAGGGAGGGGAGGTGAGTGGCCGTTCTGTATGTAGTACTATTATATATTCTGTGCCATAGTAGTAAGAAATGTAATGTAATAACATTTAGGTGGTTTTTATTAAGATCCTTTTTGTCGACACAGTTATAGTCTCACTACTATCTTCCATCAGTCTTCCGATTGATGATGACTGAAGACCATTACAGATTTGGCACTTCTCATTTAGGGTTCCGTACAAACCAGTAGGTATATAAGTCAAAGTTCACCCATCACGAGAATTTTGTCATGGTATTTTTTTACACACTGAAATTCATAACATTACAAATCATCATCATCATTCTCTTGCCCTGTTCCCAGTTTATCTAGGGTCGGCGCAGTATGTTTCACGCTTCCGTTTAATATGGAAAGCCAACTTAAAGACAAAGGTTTCTTTATCGTTTCAGTAATCCTTTAATAATATAAAAGTTATTTATTTACTAGTCGTCTCCCGCGGCGTCGCCCGTGTATATTTTGGATGTCCCGTGAAATGGTTCAAGTAAATTAATGGTTCAAAGTAATTACTATCGAGGTCACCCACACCTTACCACGCTTAAAATACTCGCTTAATATCAGCTTGAACTATAAAAATGACTTGACTATCATGTGTTAGAAAGTAAGAAAATAGTAAGGTAAAAGTAGTGAGTAGTAATCTCTCATTTAGATGCAATACTTTTTTCGGCGAAGTTCACTATCAAATATACTAAGCATTGAACTTGGCTATCATTTTTCACATTGATGTTTTTGGTGGGATATCATAACTTTTTATAGAAATATTTATTTGCTTATTTCATAAATCATGAATACATATTTTGTGCATTTTTCCTTCGCTTACACATTATTACCTAGCTAGATGCCATATTTCAACTGTCTAGGTCATCTGAAAGAAGGTTAGATTTTTGAGCTATAAGTCAGTCAGTGAACTCTTGGTTATTCTTGTCCTTCTGGATATAAATAAATAAACGTAATTGTGTTGTAGGGGTAAAAAGTCGTGGTTTCATGTATACACACGGCGCTGAGTAACCAGTTCTTTTGCTTGAACTTGGATTGACGACGTTTTTCTCGTTTGTTAATTAGAGCACCGCACCCACACAATTACTTTGATAAACCATATTTGGTTTTGCCATGTTTGACTGTTTGTAGTCTAGCTTATAGACCTTTTTTACTATAAAACTGTAATTTGGCATGGGTTTCTTTATATCTTAATCACACCGCCCAAAATATGTATTTTAAAATATTTTTGGGACACCTCCCTACAAGGAATGAATTATGATGAGCATGAGTTCCTACACCGAAAGGGTAAAACGTGTCCCGTTTTATTATATTAATAAGATTCTTGCTGTCCGTCTGACTGACTATTATCACCAGGGCTTATTTCATGAATCGTGATAGTAAGACAGTTGAAATTTTCAGGCAGGATGTATTCATGTTACCGTTGAAAAAACAAATACTTAAAAAATAGTTTTTTTTTTCAGGTGGCTCTCATACAACTTATCTACTCTCATAATGATAATAATTAGGGGGGCTGCCCCATTATTAGGACTTCATATCTTTTGTATGGGGGACTCCATGACAACAGATATGATGTTTATGCCATTTTCATAGATAATGTGGTACGGAACCTTTCGTGACACTGAAGCGCCATTTGGCGCTAACAACAAGATTAATAGAATTATTATGTGTCACAAACTCCAAAGTTGTTTTGGATATTCAGTAACAGCAATTTGAGGAACGGTTATAAAAAATAAGACAGTCTCCACACATTTTCGAAAGAACAAAATTGAAAAAATATTCAGATTTGACATTTCTGAATGCCAATATAACTGGATTATACTGAGTAATCTCCATGTTCGTCGCTCAAGTCCATGTCACCAAATAAGAGATAGATAGTCAATGCATTATTACTACACGATTCAGAAAATGCGTACGTAGGTACGTAAATAACATGGATCCTGAGTTTCCATACACGAAGAGAGCTAGACCGACCTTAACTTAACCTCTAATGTTTGTATATTTGTCACAGGAGTCTAGATGTTAATAAATAAATAAAATTAATATAGACCTATCACCTAATAATTTTCTCCATCCCTCAAATTCATATAATATTTTCTCGTCTCCAATATACTAGAGTCGCCAGGCCACAGCTTTAGCATTTGAGATTACTGCTAAACCTACAGTTATGGTTTAGCTCTGATTTTTCCAACTAGAGAAAATGTTCAAAATTACAACAATTTGACATGACTGTTTTAAGATTTTTGTTTATATTGTTACTATAGAAACGGATTCATCTCTTCGATTGGTACAATAATGTATTTCATTTATTCACAACAATTATGTATGTCGCTACAGCCTATCTCTTTTTATTTTGCCTAACACGTAGAAGTTGGGGGTTCCATCCTCATGGCATTGAGGAGATTTATCCGCATGGTGATGATGTTTTTGATACTAATTTTCTTTTTGAAATTTATTTTCATTGTTATATAGTTTTTTTTTTTATAGGAATTGCTACTTTAAAAAAAACGTGAAAATTTAATTAGTTTTATTTTTATTTTTTTTATTTTAAATGTTAAAATGTCCAAAAATTAAAATAAATACTTTTTCGTTTTTTAAAAAAATATTGTGACTATGTAGAAAAATATTCATGATACCCCCGATTTGAACTCGCGACCTTTGATTAGTATAAGACTGGTGCTGATCCAACTGAGCGTGACGCGGCGCGGCGAAATTAGCTATTATTAGTTCTTAGCTGTTTTACGTAATTAAATACGCAAATATAGTTGCAAAAATTGACATAGGTCCAGCGTTCGCAATGGCGACAAGGGGAATGAGGAAATAGTATCTCGTGCTTGTCATTTGAAAAAAAAGATAGCGCTATTGCTGCTTGCATGTATAGAACAGAGATGACACAACGATCAACTGTTGCGTCAAAGTCGTTGCGCGAATCACCATCATCACAAGAGTGTGAATCACTAAATCAGTATTTTATGAATGAAAATGTTACTAAAACTTTATAAAAAGGTTTATCGACCCTAAACAACTTTGGTGTCTAAAGTAATCTTCACAAACCAATTGGAAGAATTTGCTGCTTGTAAGAAAGAAACCAGAAAAATGTAAAAAATGGACCTTTCTTTGCCTGAACATAACACCGATAAAAACTAAAAAAAAAACATTTTGTTCATGGCTGAGATCTCACTTATGTGGTCAAAATGTATATTCTTATAATCCCTTGTTCCTCACATCTGTACAGCTTGAGCAAATCAAGATCAAAAAAGGGGGCCACTTCTGAGGCAATTATTATCGAGCAAAGTAATTACAATCGTGTTTCCAACACCAATCTGACCTTCTAGTAATCTTCATCTATAACATATATAGTTTCGAGATTTAAATAATTAGTGTTTCCATGTTTAAAATCAATCGAAACATCGTAAAAATGGAATATCTGGGCCTTAAAAGATAGCGCTTGAAAATGTTAATGTGACGGTGGCCGAGTAGTATAGGCAAACGCCCGGATAGCGTAAGACACGGGGTTCGATTCCTCGTCTGTCACATAGTCACGCTGTTTTGTACAAGTGCAATTTATATAATAATTAGTACCTACTTGGAATGCGAAATCTATCGAGTTAGGGAATATTCGTGTCGGTCAATGTTAAAAATGGCGGGCATTGGCCATGGCCACTAGTTGCGCCCGTGATAGCAGTTTAGAAGTCGGCTCCGTTTTATGGGCCTTTATTGAATTACGACCTACATAGTGATGTAACTTAATACCTCTTTAAGGTCACTAGTATTGTGAGCATAGAACTAGCATTGAATGCGGGATTTTAAGGTTAAGTTTTTAAATCTAATGACATAAGATAAGCTCAGTTAGCACACTCGTTTCCGACACTTGTCTCGTTTCAACTCTACTGAGTAGCAAGCAAAAATGACAGGTTTCCCAAAAAAGTTCCAACAATATGGTTTGAAACTTTCTTGGTGAATAAATTCCGAAAACCCCACTGTAAGCTAACATACAGCATGTGTGTAGCCATAAGCTTTATTCAACGTTTCAGGTTTTATCTCTTTGAGAAAACGACGGAGTTTCATACATGATAAATGAATACTTTATACTTTTATACAGGAACACTGCCTGGCAGTATTAAGTCCAAATGATACGTATACTATCGATATTTCGTTCAAGAAAATTAGGCACATCCCTAAAAGGGTAAATAGGTAAGGGTAAATGGCCCATTTTCCTGACTTCGTCTTTGACGGACGGCGGGGTCGAGGCTTGTAAAATAAAGATACATAATACCAAGATAATGACGCCATTTAAAAGTCCAGTGGGTAAAGTTCTAACGAGTTCTGTAAGTATTTTCAAGATAAAAAAAACTACGCAATGAAGTCTTTGAAGATTTTTTTTAATAATGAAGAGCGGAAATCTATCGAATTATAGTATTTCAAGAGATCTTGCATTTTTCTTTCTTACATTGATCGCTACCGAAAGAAGACGACCACTAAAATTGTATGTACCCTTTCCTACTATTTCTACATTAGTAAAATAAATTTAAAAAAAAACATCGTCAGCGAGTATGCAGATCTACCAGATATAACGCAAAGCGCCGATACATCTCGCCGACAAATTTACTGGACTATATGTACAATAGAAACAAACAATCTGTTTCCTTGATATAATTTATACCCTGCAATTCAAACGGTACAAATAATAGAAGCAAAATTGTAACAGAAGCTGCAATATTTCGTAGAAATTGTTCTATACCTACATCAATTTATAGGACCCTCGGAATCTTGACTATAAATTATATTGTACTTATATTTATTTCGTTAGCTATGAACTTCTTAATATTAATAGTAAAATAGCACTAAAATATTACATAACTAGAACAAAGGTTTTGTTTTTTTTTTGTTTGCTTCTTTTAGCTTTTGCTACCTACTACTACTATTAAAGAATCATATCATCGAAGAAAACTATTGTTTTCTAGTGGTAGTAAGTTAATTTCGTTAAATATTTCTTTCGAGATTTCTATGGTAGGTACTTACTACACCCACCTTGTCCGTGCTAGGAACGTATCAGGCAAAAAAAAATTGTATTGAAAGAAAGAAAGAAAGAAAGAAATAAATAAAGAATGAAAGAAAGAAACATTTATTTGACACACAACAATACAGACATAATAAAATAATAATTTAAAAAACATGATGACATGACACTTTTCCCACTATACCGTTCCGTCACCGACCAACACCGTCGCGTGTCATGCACGAAGCGTGTCAGTACTGGCAAAATACGCTCTTGCTCGCTTTGGCTCTCGCTCCATATAACGGTGAAACTGAACGGTATAGATCCGTTCAGTGGGCAAAGTAGAGCGTATCTTGTTGCTTTTCGTGTCTGATACGCTCTTAGCCAGTGAGTTGTTACTACTACGTATAGAGAAGCTATGCAAAGCAAAAAAGTGTCGCAAAAACGACGACAAGATTGTGACGTTTTCTTCGAAAATTTGAATTTCGAATTATGATTTGTACTACGAGTTGATGACCGGGTCATCAATTCATGGAGCACAAAATTTGTTTATTTCCATGCGCTAGTAATAGTAGTTCAATGCTCCTAGCTCGGTCATGGTATAGTACGGTGCAGTAAGTGAGAATTGAAGTAAAATACCTAAGGGTATACTTCTTAGGTATTTTTAAAACTAAGAGAAAGTTGCAAATCAAAGCAATTCAAACCGTTGTAAAAGTTAACGCTTTGATAACATGCTCAAACATGGAAATTACAAACAATAAAGTAAATGCCGGGACTGTTATAAAACAAACAAATGAAATTGTAGTTGTTCACCATTTTGCCGCTCCGACTACAGTCGTAAATCATACGGGTCGGTAAATACAAACCTTTAATTAAAATGGGAATCGAAACGGCCGGCAATATTTTATGGCACTTTTTGTGTGATATTTTTTAAGCTTTCATATTCACAAACAATGATATCTATCATACTTCGGGACATCTACTGTAAAGCTTGTATTTTTTTGTAACTTCATAGCTTGCTGCCTGCTGCTACATATGAAATTGGCGCGGACCTTTTATTCGACTTAAATTCAATTTATTCATTTATCCATATTCTACATTTTCTGATTAGGTTCGTCGCAACTAACTAGGGCTACTATATAACAATTTAGGATCATCGTATCCAGAGATCTATAAGAAAGAAAAAAAGAAAGAAAACCTTTTTATTTGGTACACAAGTACATTCACACTACGAGTTATAGCATTC
Source organism: Pyrausta aurata (assembly GCA_963584085.1). Lineage (NCBI taxonomy): Eukaryota > Metazoa > Arthropoda > Insecta > Lepidoptera > Crambidae > Pyrausta > Pyrausta aurata. The sequence continues at coordinate 4,959,623 of OY757274.1, forward strand.
CGTGTTTCCTCACACACACATGACTCCCAACACCGGGTACAACAGGATTATAGCAATTAAACTGTCTAGTTAAGACACACGATATACAAGGTATTTCTAAACAACGAGTAAAGAATGAAGGGACCTACTCAGAATCAGTAACTGAACATCTTTCTCGTAGAAACATAGGTCGAATAACGCCAAAATTAATTTGACTTCCCATACTAAATCGGTCATGTAACCCGTCTGATTTCTATGGAGAGTCAATTAATTTTCGGTATATTTCGACCCATGTTTCTAGGACCCAAGTTTTTCAGTTACAGATTCTGAGTAACTCCCTTCATTCTTTACTCGTTGTTTTGAAACACCTTGTATATTCATACAATTATAAGAATGCTCATGTTTTGAGAAAACGACTACTCATTATCAAAATCCCACGCTAAAGAAGTCTAGCTACGAAGCGACCAAAATTATTTCGCAAAATAACTTTCTGTACTTAACTAGTTCCAAAAATAGATGTTGCAAGAAGATATTATTAGACTTGGCTGTAACGATTAATGAAAGTTTTGTAGCCTCGTTGTCCTGAAGTTTCCACGTCGTGAGCTTCATCCCAACTCTATCTGAACCCATCTTTACCCGATTTTTTAATACCTTACAAATATAACCAACTCTACCCGATGTCATAAAAAGTAAATTAAACGTGAAAATCATTAAAACGATGTAAAAATCATTAGCAGTTTTATCACAAATTGGAACAATCGACATTTAAGTTATATGTAGAGGTGTTGTTTTGATTATAGCGACCGCCGACTCAGAGAAGATGGTATGAGTTATGCCTATTCTAGAAAAAAAAATTTGAAGGAAGAAGGAATCGAAGAAGACCAGGAATGCAATAAAACCTAGCTGTAGATGATGATGATTAAAAATCGGGTAAAAATGGGATCGCGTAGAGTAAAGATGAAGCCGCGTCACGTGACCACCGTTCCCGCCCACGCCTCTCTGAATGAAAGCCTCTGAAGCAGATAATTTATACACATTTATTTCTTGTTTCTTTATGTCTGATACGCAATAACTTTTTGTAATTTATATGATTATTTTATGTATTATTTGTGTTTTTTTTATTCTACCGATTTTCGGCAATGGCGGCCCCTCAGCAGGGAAAGGCCAGGTACGCAGGAGATGTGCACTCTCTGTTCCTTCACTCTCATTAATTCGATGAGACGGCTGTGTTTCCGAGAATATTCAAAACAGAAAAAACCCAGACAGCTCGACCCGAGATTTGAACCCTAGACCTCTTGGGTAGTATTAACCAAAGACCTAATCGATACACCATATAAAAATAGGAATGACCTAATCCGTGAATGACCAAATTTCAGGAATAAACTAATACTTTGAGGAGCAAACTTTTTGAATTCTACTTATCTCTTGACGCCATAATATGAACCATGCTACAGATAATCAATTTGTAAAACAATCTATGTACGTGAGTAATGGACTCACCTGCTTACCAAGATTTTAACACACAAATTGGCCCTTAACGTTTTGCGTCTGCAAAAACTTGTGATACTTTCAACTGTTATTCTTCCACGACCATTTATATCCGTCTAAATAGCAGTAGAAAAAAAAATGCGGAACTTTTAAATAGCGATATTTTAAGGGGCTGTTCACGAAGTAATAGAGTTCCGTTGCCAACAACTTTACAAACTCGTGTTTGAGAGTGGGTACATACGGGTGTCTAGTTGGAGCGCGGACGCTTCATAAAACTTGTGCTTTTTATGAGACAGAGAACAAAAAATAAGGTTTTTATTGGTAATTAAAAAGCTTTTGTCTTAAAGGATCGTGGCCGAGGCATATAACATTAAATGCATGGATGCACTAGATGACAAATGTCCTGCGACACGTATCGCTAGAAACGTCGGGCGAAGCGGTTTTTAACTAGGTCACTTTTTTCTTGAACTCTAGGCCTCACTAAGTCCCTATAACTAGAACTAACGTCAAAAGTGCCTTAGAAAACTGGAATAAGAAATATAATACCTAATTACTTACTTATAAGAATTATAAATACTAAGCTTTGAATATTCAATCAATAAGGATGCGCGTTGACAATACCTATCCATTACTCTTGTATTAACCCTAGCACTTTACTGTCATACTTTAAATCTACCAGTGGAGACTTGTAAATGACCTTCATTTAATTTATACTTTAATTCAATCTATTTCTAGCCGTAAGTCTACCAAAAAATTTGAAATAAAATAAAATATATTTTTTTTTGTAACAAAAGCCGCGTTTTATACCATACTGACATCCCGTATGTCCTCCCAGTCAAAACCGTAAATCTCTCAGACGATAGACGTCTAAACTACACCGTTCCTACAAATTATCCGCACATTAAAGCGCTTTGTAGTGCCAGCTATTTATCTGAATCGATTTATTGAAAAGGTTAACATGTGGCCTAATGAGGGGAGTTTAACTTCATTTGTAAACTATAGTTGACAAACAACTGAAAAGTGGTATATTGAGCAGTTTTTGGTCTTTTTTGGTAACACGTCTACGTAATTAATATGTTAGTTAGATGATGCATCATGATAAATGTACCTAATTGTGACGTTTGTATCTTTTGAATAACAAACATAACTTGAGTTAACACGTTCCGGGACACTGAACGCCTACAGGCGTGAAAACAATAAAACATCTATTGTGTCTGGAGTAGTGTCCCGGAACGTGTTAAATGTGACATGAGTTGTTAAGTTGACTGTCGGTGATGTTAAAGATAGGCAAACTTATGACTGTTTATATTTTTCACCTGATTCAAAATGTGCGAAGACTGAATTAGCTTTTGGGCAACTAGGCACATATTTTATTCATTTCCTTTATATGGAAAGGCAGACATTTTTCGCGGTAAAAAGGAAAATAAACAAGAAACGTAAAAAGGGAGTGACATTTAGAGGTAAGTATTTATGGATGAGCTCGTGAATATTTGAGAAGATATAAAGCCTGTAGATGGAAAGCTAAAAAACGTTCTTTGTTACTCCTGAGAGTCACAACCTCTATTGTTTAGTAACAAAAAGAGAATACAAATGTCTAAGTTGGAAATAATTAATTAAGGGAAAGAAACGTTTTAATTTGAAGTACCTTATTTTTTTCTGGACTGGACTTTACTTACGCTTCATAAAGCTTAAATAAATAAAATAAATAAATAAATCATTTATTGTAAGAAACAAAAACTGTGTACAATATCAGTGGCTGATGCATCCTTTTAAGCTTGCTGAAGCCTGTGACGGGAAGCACCGCTCTTCAGTAACACTTTCGTACATATGAATATCCTAATAACAGGTAATTTAAGACTTACTAATATTAATTTAATCAAATTTTTTTCCTAAAGTTTTATAGTTCTAGAAGTGCCTCTATTTCATTGTTATTTTTAACTAGGTAAGTAGTATCTGAAAAAGCAATCTTAGGGCCGGTTGCGTGATTAATAGTTAACTTAAGTTATGATTGAAATTCATTATTGGAAGAAAAAATACTTTAAAAATTACAGAAAGGCTTTTTTAATGCCCACGGTTAAGGTATTTTTTCTTCAAAACACGTGAAATCGTTAATATTCAACCGCTGGTAATGACATTTAGCACTTGAGTTAAGTATCGATCACGCAACTTAATATATTATTATCAAGATACAAATGTTTTTAAAAGAAAACTTAAAAAGTATTTTTTAGCTAACTTAATTTAGTATTTAAGTTTTAATTTGGAATGTTGAGACTCGTGATCCCACAGACAAACTATGTAAATAGTTTTGTGGGACTACTGTAAACTCATCTGTAAAACGCTGTTTGTATAATAAATAAAATAAATAATAATAATAATAAATTATTAGCCCCGAACGTCCAATACTTCACACCGGTGTACAAGGTTACCATGATGCTAGTGGACGTCCTACGCTGAGCTTTTGATCAATGGATCTCCAATGTAGGACTTTTCTGCCTCGACGCGTCAGTTCTACACGCTACGTGGCCTGCCCACTGACACTTAAGCTTACTGATTCGCAGGGCTATGTGTATTTGAATGCTTAGTATGTACTTATACAAGTGATATCATAGTTATCATTGAATGGATATAATATCTTCTTCTATGACTCAGTAGCATATAATTTATAACTTTAATCATATCAATTTCTCAATAGAACGCGGTTGAAACAGCTCGTTATATTACTCTTATAATTCCCTACATAGATACTATGAAAGAGGGTAATTCAATATAATTACTGAGTGTCCCAGTTCTGCAAAATTACGGGGATGGTCGTATTCATTCATCACCCACTTGTCTTCTTGTTAGCCTGTCATTCAGAGGTTCCTAATCTACCTACCCTCATAATGCGTAATTGGATTCTCAGAAAAGTTAATATTGTTATGAAGCGTTTTGTTTTATTTTATAGAATCAAGTTTTATTTTATTTATTTAGTATGGGCTGTGGTATGGGTTTGCTCTTGACTGACAGACTAAGCCAAGTGCGACTAAGACAGAGTCGAAGATGGAACGAGCTCGCCCAGAAGAAGCCTGTTCAATCTAACTTTGAATAGATTCGGAATGTTATCACTAGGAAACACTGAAGCGGGCAGTGAGTTTATTAAAAAAACTTTTGATGGAGTTAAAATTGATTTTTTTATGATACTCAGTCAAAAGTAATGGGAAGTACTAAGATGTAGAGGATACCTTGAAGTAAACATCTACGTCCAACTCACTCTGAATTTTTAACCTTCAAAAACGTAGGTTCTCAGTTTGACCTTCTACTGTACGTATTTAAGTTGGTCCGCGATTATCTTGAATTTGGCTGAACCGATTTTGATGCGGTTTTTGGTAAAGTATTTGTTATATTCAGGAGAAGCTTCTGCATACCCAAGCGGTTGACTGGTAGAGAATGCCCTAAGGCATTAAGTCCGCCAATTGTACAATTCACAGTGCAATAAAGTTTAAATAAATAAATAAAGCTTCTAGTTACTAGTATAAACATGGAAAATACCTAAAAACTATAGGAAAAAAAAATTATAGTAACTGTTGAGAAATCTTTATGAATGTTACTGAAATTATTTGAGCTCAGCCTGCTTACTTAACTTAACCCGTCAATAAAAGAAAAATACATGATCCAGAGCGAATTGGGTTGCGGCTCCATTTCTTTTAATAGAATCTTTCAATAAATAACTTCTCTGACTCCAGCGGGGGAGTGGGGGGAGGGGCCCTAGGGATCACACTTGTCGATTTATCTTGCTCTATGACTTCCCTTGGGCAAGCGAAAATATAACACCATTTTGGAATTTTCTCAAGAATGTGGTACGTAGTTATGTAAAGTCAAATCTTAAGTAAAAATATTTTAACAGCGTACAAGCAATTTCAAATAGTTTTTTTAATTAATTTGCTCATTTTTTTTAAAGCACCTCTTTAATTTTTTTAGGTCCCTACGTCATCAGTTCCGTCTTTTTCCATTGCAATGCCCCATTCTTATTTTTCTCTTATTTTAATCGTAACGTATTATATGAAAAGAAAAAATCCTTTAAAATTTTCTCAAAAACAAGGTATTATAATATACTATTACTATGTGAAGTGATACCAATACTATTCTTGTGGTAATTTTTTAATACTAATTTTAATAATATATTACTAAAATACCAAAGTAACTGTTGGTTATATAAAAAATTGTCTGAATACAGTTTTACCAATCACACTGATAGATTTTATGTCTGAAGCGTCCTGCTAATAGGGTCCTATATGCTTGCTTATATGAAAGAAATGAAACACAGCCCTTTTTATTTAGCTTTGCTTTTAGCAGAATTTCACGGAGCATTCCGGGATGGCAACTAAATATAATGATTTAAAAGCAGTCCACTCACATTTTCATCGTTTATCGTCCTCCAGTGCTCCGTGAATGGGGAAAAATATAATCTTTGAATCTCATTCCGTGAGAGGAAACCGTTTTTGGGGAAGGAAATGGAACAGGTGGAGATGTTTACTGGTATTCTCAAAGCGTTTTCATTTAGTAAGTAATAATAATAATTCTGAAAATATTGCCCTTTTTCGAGCTTATTAAAACCATTTAGTTTGGAGTAAATAACTAGGTATTATAAATACTTAATTTTATTAAAAATATGTACAAAACAGGTTACAAACAATAATTTAAAAACAATTTTTTTAACATAATTAGGTCCGGTTGTGTGATCAGCGGTTGAATATTTAAGATTGTGCGTGTTTTGAACTAAAAATACTTTAACCAAATGTCAGAATGGCTATTTTTTTAATGACCATTTGGTTAGGGTATTTTTTCTTTAAACAACGCGCAATTTGAAATATTCAACCACGGGTAAATTTTTCTTAAGTTGGATCGCAACACTAATTTGGCGACTCAACTAGCTGAGTGGGAACTAAACTGCCTGGAACTTAAACAGATTAAAGAACGATTGCAATACCGACTTAATCAATCTCTGCAAGACACCCAACAGCTTGAAACACTTGCCTCTACATTATCCGCGTTATATTTAGTGAGCCCTTGCCTTGGGCCTAATGGTCTATAAGGGTCTCGATAAATTGAATGAGACTGGCTTCGACGAAATCTGGCGAATAACCGTCCCGAAATACCCGGTGAAAGTAAAGCATAGAAGCAGTTTCGAAAACGCAGCAGATCAACAGCTGAGGACATCTGACAGCTAACACCACTTCAAAATACGCGGAAAATCTAATACACAGTTCGTAAGACAGAAGACTAAAATCGACGCTGTTAAAAATTTATTCATTTGAAACATTAATAGTTAGTTTTATTTGCCATGTTGAAACGTGTCTGCAATCCATTGCATTGAGTACTTCGAGCTATGTAGAATATTTTTTTACATAGGTATTTGAAGTACATTCTACAGTACATTTGTTTCATGAAAATAACTGAACAAAAAACCACTTCAACAACCAAAAAAAAACATGGGCAGCATCAAGTTGTGGTAACAAGTAATATTGAAATAATATTCCTGTCATTAGTTTCTATGCTTTTCTTTCGCAAAGAATCCCCCGATCGGATCTGCCAAATCCTGCTTTAATAGTGGATTGTATCCTGATAGCAATAATCCGATTCTTACGGGGATTTCGACACATCTTACGAACTTGGTCATTGAATTAACTAAAATTATAAATTATTTGAAACTTTTTATACTCCTCGATGAAATATACCAGCGCCAATCTTCATAATAAAATAAAATTCTTGTCACAACACAATGTTCGTTACCGTACTCATCATATATTTTTCATACCCCTTAGACGGGGCCGGGGCAGGGGTGGAACGGGTCCGGGGCAAAACGGTGGGTATGTAGCTTAGAACCATTCATACCCTTTAGACGGGGCCGGGGCAAAAAAAATCGCTGGGACCGCTTAACTTTTAGAATTACGAGGCTGGGTGGAGCGGGACGGAGCTGGGGGAGAAACCAAGTTTGCTGGGTCCGCTAGTATGACTATAAAGGTGACAATCGTCCGAAAATCAGTATCACTTTTATCTTACAAAAAAAAGAGTTGGCTATGTAAAGGCATGGTATTTTTGGGCAAAGAAATCGATTCTCTTTTACTCAAACACAAGCATCAAGAAAACAAAAACTCGTGTATTTCTCAATAGAGATTAATCAAAAATAAATATACCTACATCTTTACCAAGTTATTTCCGACCAAACCGAACTGCTCCATTCGTTAATGTTTAGACTTTTTATCTCGTTCGTTCTTAACGCGAATGAAAGAGATGTAAATGTGCAATTGCGACGTTATAGAGCCATGAGTGAAGACACAGCTTTGGTGCCGTATTTAACACAGGAGAGTAGTTAAAGCATAGACATAAACCTTAAGAAAGTTAAGATCACAACTCACCAAGATTTTACGGTACGAACAATGATGAACAGAGCTAGGAGGTACTACAATACATACCTGTAAAAGAAAAAAATATTGAAATAATTTCACTATAATGATTTTTTTTAAATCAAATCCATTGATAAGTTATATCGTGAAGAAGTAACAAACATACACCCTCACATTCATACATTTTCACAAACTTTCGCCTTTATAATATTAGTAGGATGCTTCTATGCTTTTCTTTAGCGCTTCAAGCCATTCTATCGCGCCTTTGGGATTTAGAATCACACTGCGGAAACGCTGAAATTGCAAATTGTACGATGATTTAGGGGAGAAATAGTAAAATAGACGGTACATTTGTTCACAGTATTCCGTTAATATTGAAGAAAGATGAAATCTATCATACCACAGAGAATTTATTTTGCAGCTTGTATTTTATATATAACATACTCGGTTCATCATCACGATTATCAGCCAAAGGACGTCCACTGCTGAACCTATGCCTCCCCTACGGTTTTCCACAGCGACCGGTAATTTTCTACATGTTACTCAAGATAAGCAAACCTCTGGCTAAACGAGCCTACGCTCTTTCTAATCAAGCTACCGGGCTGTCAGAACGACCACCGCGTGAAATTTCTTGTCTATAATGGATACGACATTACGTAAACATTATTATACTATGCAAAAATGCTGGACCTATAAAGACATCTTGAGAACGCAGTAAGCAGGTTAAATAAGTTTTGTTTCTTTAATTACAACTAGTAGGAAGGTATTACTAATAGTACATGTAAAACTTTGGCTAAAGGTAGAGCACACCACCGCCATACCACTTTCAAACGAAAATCGCTTACATACGATACAAACGCAGGCGTCACATTAAACAAAAGAAGATGCGAGGTGCAAGCAATTTTGGCTCTTAAAGTGGTAAAGCAGTGGTGTCCCCGACAGTACCTACAGAGTACAAGTACGAGCAGCTAATGTGAAAGTTGTGCACTCTCTGTTCCTTCACTCTCTTTAATTCGATGAGACGGCCATGACATGACCGATGAGAGATCAGGCGCAAGACCAACGGCTTAACGTGCGCACCGAGGCACGGGGGTATCATCCATCACCATCGACTTCCTGACTCCGGGCTGTTTCCGAGGTCTTTCAAGACAGAAAATCCCAGTAACAAACTTCAGCCCGACCTGGAATTCGAACCCGGGACCTCTTAGGTCGCAACCAGCGAGCTAACCGCTTCACCAGAGAGGCAGTTAATCCTATCCTCCTATCTAATTATATTATTCGCGAATGTTTGTTAGCACGCTATGTCTTTTGGTGAAACTTTACAATACTACTTTAAATATAGCTTAAACATCAGAATAACACATAAGCTAAAATTTATAACGACATTTTTTGAGATCCGAAATCAACGTGGCTGAAGCCGCGGCAGTGCCTCATAGTTTCTGCACCTAGGGCATTATTTGTTGTTAGTCCCGAGATAGTGTGATAGTTATAAGCCCATAATATATTAGAGCGGTAAATTAGTAGAGATTATGCGGGCACATTATTGCTTTGCCTCCCGTCCCAGATTATGACACCCTTGTATATGGCTGTATAACGTTACACGTGTAATAAAGATGTAAAATGGTTTGTAGCTTTCTGTGCAGGAAATAACATCAAAATCTTTTACTTCATTTTTACCTCAAAACTCAATAGTGATTTTTAAAAATCTATTTAAATCGGAGGTCTATTTCAATTGGAGATACTATAGTCTAAAATAAATATCAATACTTACTATAATTTAAATAGTCTATACAATTCAATATAATGTGAAAAACATTTAAATAAATTTACCATTGATGGGTAGGTATGTAAAGTCAACTCGAACTATGGTTTAATAAAATCTTCGCCTAAATTAAACTATAGCTATGTAAGATTGTATGAAAATATGAAAGGTCTCTGAAGGTATTACAATATGTCCCCGCCATCCATCATTAAAATGTATAAAATTTCTGAATGAACATAAGACAAATTGTACTGGCATTTACCAAAGACATGCTTCAATAACACAAATAACTCTATATTAACACTCGAGGCTTATTTACACTTCGAAAAATATATTTTTTCCATGCAAATTTCTAACGCACTCGCAACTAACGTGAAAGGAAAAACTCAAACTAAGCCCTTGGTATATGTCATAAATCCTGTTAGATCTCAAGCAGTGATTCCGGTGCGCAAATACCAACTTATGTCCTACTTATTTACAATGGAACCATTGAACCCAAAATAATGACAAGCTTCCCTTCTCCCATTTTCGTTACACGTGTCTTTTTTTATTTAACAAGCGGTAATATTGAGTCATTTGCTGTTATTCTAACACACTTTATCCAGCTATTTTTAGGTTTTAAAGTAGTATCAACAAGAAAAAAAAAATATTTATTTACGATAAATTTATTTCATTTTCTTTTATTTAACAGTAAACATACTGACTTACAGTCGTCGAAGCGAATTTAATAATTAGATATTTGTATTTACCGCTGTGCTAAAAACTGTGGTTTATTTAAAAATGCTAGCACTAAAATATGAATAGTGATAACTTACTAATATTAGAGTAATCATGAACCTCAATATTAAAAATACATTCTCACAACATCTCTTATCTTACAAAAAATGGTCTCCACTTTCCTTCAAACAAAGGCGTCGATTTTTCCAAAAGGACTAAAAATAAAAGTAAAAGTTCATACGAGCACCATAATCACGGCCCGGATTGGGCCCGCAAAGCCTCAAAGGCGAGCCGGATAACCGGGCGCGCTTTGTACCGGTTCGATTGGGTCCAGTGGCGGAATCACACTTTTGCTGCCCTTACTGCTCTCTTATAGTGCGGTACTTTGACCACATTGCGAGTAGAGATGGGGATAATTTAGTACGTCTGATGGTGACAGGAAAAGTGGAGGGAAAAGACCGAGAGGCCACAGTCTAAAGCAATGGTCGTATCAGTACCCTTATCACGAAAAACTATCGAATCGAGAAATGTCAATTCGTATGGAAATTGGACTAGCGCCCCTGGCGGTGCGTAAAGAAATCACCTTTTTTAAATATGGATTTGACATTTCTCGATACGTTTACGCATTCGATGGTTTTTCGTGCTAAGGGTACAGATCTACGAGCTTGGTCTCCGAGCGATTGGAAACACTGATCAACGCCGCACTGCACCAAGCGACAGATCGCAGCTGAAGGAAACGGTTGGTTGACAAAATATAAGAATTAGACTGCATCAACATCAGGCTAGTTGACACCACCTATGATGTGCTGCTGCCGGCAACATCGCAGTGCCCTAGGTAGGAATATTTAAGCATCATTGCTTAAACATTACCATGTTTATCATCTGTTCATAAAAATATTATTCAATATATATATATATATATATATATATATATATATATATATATATTATATAATATTAACGTTTAAATCAAAAACATATATTTTTTTAATGTTACCTTAAATTTAAATGGGTCATAATATATATATATATATATATATATGTTTATAGTCCTTTAAACATATATATATATATATATATGTTTATAGGATTAGTTTAGCTTCCCAAGCCTCAAGGAAATGATTTAGTTTGTGAATAAATGGGTTGTAGATTATTTTTATGATGCATGTCTTAGTTTCCATTGTTTCTTGTTTATTTGTTGTTAATAAAGTACGAAATTTTGAGTGCAATGTAAGTAAAATTGGATCCTTCATTAACTCATATGGTCGTGGTTAAAGTTAGTAGTAGGTACATAATGTATGTACTTGTTATCAAATGAGCTCTATTTAAACATAGAGGGACACTAAATATCAGATTTAATAAAAATATGCAAAGGTAACAATAAAAATAAAATTATGAAAATCAAGATATTTCCGATATGCCACATTCAACGGCCGATTTAAGCTAAAAATTACCCATTAAGTAGATCGTTTTTTTTATTGTAATGAAAGTTTATGAAGTCAAGCAGTTTTTAAAATTAATCAGAAACTATGGAAAACCTTTTTTATATTTTTAAATTTATGTTGAAAATTCTATTTGGTTCTGCTTAATGCAATATTTTTTAGTATCGATCAATAATTTTGTATCTTGTGTCTAAGTTAGGATGGCGATTATTTTACTCATAATATTGCAAATAATGGGCATTCTATTGAGATCAAAATATCTGAGAAAAATGGACCCAAAAAAAAGTTATAATTTTTTAAAGATATCGTCTAGGTGCATCATGAAAAATATCGAAAAAAAATTATAACTCCTAAACTATAAATATTTGTATAACATACATGGGTGAAATGGATAGGTATGGTACTCACCTATCACCACGCATCGGCTTGACACGTTACATGAAACACCCTGTATATTATATATATTATAATATATATATTTTATCCAATATCTTCCATTTATCTTTTAATTTATGGTTGATTTTATTACATTCATGACTCTATGCATAAAATAATAGATTTAAGTAGCTAGTAAATTGTACCCAAATTTTCGGCCCTTTAAAGCTATCGCCCCTGGGACTTACCCTATGAATAAATCCGCCTCGTGTTAGTCTCTTGTGCGCTCCTCGGGTGGACAGGACTATTAAAGGTTCGGTTTCACGAATAACCGGTCTATTGTGTGAGATAATTACTTGCTAGTGCCACTGAATAAGGTTTATACGTGTACATCTAACATAAACTATAAACGTATACGAGATATTATGGAGGTTTTTCCCACTACACTACTACACATACCATGACCGTGTTAGCAACGTGTCAAGCTATTTTTTTTTATAGAAAACTATACACCTTGCCTACGACACCGTTCCGTCACCGACCAACACCGTCGCGTGCCATGCACAGAATATGTCAGCACCGGCAATATAATATTTTTATTTATTTATTTATACTTTATTGCACAACCACAGTTTGTACAAAAGGTGGACTTAATGCCATATGGTATTCTCTACCAGTCATATCTTTGGGCTAAGCAGAAATGATTGTGGGTGGTGCGACAAAAGAAATGAAATAAATTGTAAATATACGTTCTCGCTTTCGCTCCATCTAACTGTGAGACAGAACGCTGACAATCCGTTCAGTGGGCAAGGTAGAGCGTATCGTGTTGCTTTTCGTGCCTGATATGTTCCTAGCACGGTGGTATGGTTCGGTGCAGTGAGTTTTTTTTAAATTGTGATGCAAAGCTGTAAAAGATGGAGTCAGATTTGATAAATAGAAAAGGTAGTTAGTAAATACTTTATATTATAAAAATCTAACACTTACCTTAAGATGCAACTCTATACTGCGATGGAGATTAATCAATTAATTGCAAATTATCATTCATATTATAATAGTAAGGGCCTGTATCCCGAACGACAAATAAACTCTAACCAACGAATAATTCAAATATGGACCGTCATTTCGTTATGAAACAATCCGTAAGGCAAGTCTTACCTATAAAAAGTATAGTATATTTGTCATGTAAGATAAGATTTCTAGCGTAAAAAGTCATGAAATTCATTTATTTCTGCATATAGACCCACCAGGAGCACTAAGCGTCGTAGTATAGTATGATTCTAGCTTGCAGTTCATACAAGCAAATATTGCAGTAACGTTACAGTGTAAAAGCATTTTGTAAGATTGTGTACCTATTCGTCCTGTAAACATTACATTTGTCGCATAATACGTTCCCAGAATCGTATTCGAACGCAAATTGAAATTTTACTGCCGACATCTTTCGGGGACGTAAAACGAAAACGTAAAGCTATTTAACCGGTTGCGGATGCGACTGATCCGTGACATCTCATGTGTCAAGTGCCTCGACAATGGCCGCCGTTAACGTAAACAAGAGATAACGCGACCCACTTGACAAAAAATGTTACAAAAACTTAAGTAGATTGCTTAGCTACATTCTGTAAAAAGCAATATAAATATGAATACTTTTTGTTTTGATTGGTGTGCAAATTAAATTGTAACTTCAAATAAAAATATACTTTCTTTAAAGTTAAATTTTCTTAGTCTATTTTTTTTCTTCGAACTCAGCTGGGAGTTATTCTATTATGTATTAAACTGCTACTTTCTTCAAAATGTCATAAAAAGACGAATGTATCATGCAAAAGAGCACTTGTTAACAGTGTAATAGAAAAAACAACAATAAATTCAGATAATGGAACACGCCAAAATTTGACAACTTTTCAAGCTGTAAATGTCACTCCAAGATGGCAATTATTTTGTTTCTGTTTGTTGTCACTACTGACAAATACATCTATGTTGTCTATAAACCAAACATTGCCATACAAAAATATTACGTATCGGATGGTAGTAAGAAATTAAAGTACGGGGTCGGCGCGACTCTCGGCAGTCGCGATGGTCCTTGACCGAACGCCGGTATAAAAATTACGCGACTCCCGGCGTTCCTTGGAGCCGTGACCGGTTAAAAGGCATAATAGTGTTTACGCATTCGACGATAAAAAGTCAGCTTGAACTGAACGGTTGGTTACTACATGTGTAGACACAATCGATGTTCTGTGTTTATGTAATCAGTAAATCGGCCATTTGCTATTTAGAATCGTCTACAACACAAGGGTTTTCATCTTATGATCTTTGTTTTCACTTATTGGTTTACAAAGATTACAACACTGTGCTAAGAATCTTTGAATTACAAGAAAGACAAAGATCAATTCATCCATAATATTTCAAGTCTAGTTTTCACAGCAAAGCTGTATATTAACCACCAATAATAGTAGTCCCCCTAGCCGATTTCGACTACAGTGGCCAGTCATAACGACTAACTGACTGTGCGGGACATATTATAGTGCACAAGTGTGTGCGCAAACACAGGTGCACTCTCTATTCCTTTCACTCTCATAGCCCGATGGGACAGCAATCTGACACGACCGGAGACAGATCAGAGGGCATTCTGAGGCACGGGGGTGAAACACCGCTATATAACTTCCAAACTCCGGGCTTCCCTGAGAATTTCTGAACAGAAAAGCCCAGGTGCTTACATTCATTTTTGGCCCAACCCAGGAATCGAACCAGGGACCTCTGGCGGAGCCGTCGCTTTTAAATGCCACACTCTAACCGCTGCGCCACCGAGGCAGTTTAACCACCAATAGAAGACAAGTAACTAATGGTTACATATTTGGTTCTGAAATTTACGCAAAACTACTCAAAGATTACAACTCAACTTTAAAGCATCCGATTCTGCCTGTGGCCACGGATGCTACAAAGCATTCAAAACGAAATGCATGCGTTTTATTATAAATTCCTCTTTATAATATTAGTGTAGATAAATGTGCCCAAAATAAATCCGTAGTGTATTAATGAATAACTGACGTTTTATAGAATACTAGCGGTCCCAGCGAACTTCGTTTCGCCCCCAGCCCCGTCCCGCCTCGGCCCCGTTTTATGGGAATTTTCTTTGCTATAAACCTCACGGAGCCCGAGACCTTTCCAACGAATGCGAAACCGTGGAAATCTGTTGGTGCGTTCTGGAGTTATATCGTCAGGAAGGAAAACCCCACTTATTTTTATATAGTAGAATATACTCGTATCTTCTCGGGCCGGTCGAAAAACTAAGCATTTTCGCTCGCTACGCAACTCAGTATATCTCTGTTAGAAATTGAACCTAATGGTATATCAAAAGCTCATTTGATCCCATCAAAAAACATCCAGCATTAGTACGAGTCTATTTCAAGCAGAGAAACGTGCCTGCCATACAAATGAAAGCCTTCCCCGGATACTGCGACGTCGCGTAGGATTACTTCCAAATGGCGGATTATCGGAATAACCGCTGTATTTGCTGTTTGGCGAGGTTTTAATAAAGGTATGTGAGTTTGATTTTCAGCTGAGGGCGGAATTTTTATCAAACGAGTGTATGAGTAAGGTGAAAACTTGAATATTGAAGAGAAATGGCGCAAATAGGTACTTTTTCACATTGAAATTAGGGCTCAGAAACGAGATATAGCTGGCGACACAGGTATAGATTAATAAATGGTTACTATAACGATAACTGATATGTTATAACCTCCTTTTTTGAATTCGGTAAAAATAAATAGTGCAACCAAGCCTCATTTACGTGTTGTAGGTTAGTATAGTTAGTTAAGAGTACAGTACATATGAAAGTTTTTTTTTCTGTAAAAGAACAACATGCCATTTTATTAAATTTCAGTGTGTTTAGCAACAGTTTTGTACATATAAGCAATACCAGCCATAGCCTAGCATGTTGGTATAAAATCAACAAACAATGTTTTCAAAACATCACGGATGGGCTTTGCAAAATCGACTCTATTACTGCGTCTTATGGTTTAAAATGTGTTTCAGACGGAGGCTGTATACAATCTTCGTCGTTTCGTTGCAAGTGTCGATTTTGATACATTACGTGAATATTTTGAGCCATTTGGCGGAATTGTTCCTCGTTACGTGGCGGGAATCGCAATTTTACGGATTAATGATAGTTATGTACGTCCAATCTGCTTATGTTATATCTAAATACCCTGCTTCGATACTCTAGCCTTCATAATAGCAAGTCAAATGTGGATGTCGCATAATAATTACGAAAGATACAGCAAAGCTTAGATAAAACAAAAATCAATCTCTTTACACGCTATTTTACATTCATGTTTTCTAATTGATACTTGAGGCGAGGCTTATGCCCAGCCATGGGACACTTACAAGCTAACTTATAGTTAATAAGCGCCTCAGCGCCTAGATATAACAGCTACTACATAGAGTACATTTAACAAACACTCAATCTCATATACGGACTTGCATGGGATTAAAATAGAACATTCGACCTTACTTTTACTGCAAAACTAGGTTATTGTCAAATTCAAATTTCAGGAAAGAAGACTTTCAAATAATTCAAGTTCAACTTGCGATTTATGTAGCTTCGTCACGACATTTATTCAAAAGCTAGCACGTAGCATATGAGCTTAAATTTTTCAGTAAGTATGCCTTAGCTCTAAAAGCAAGATGAAAACTTGGATAATATATTTTGGCTTGAAATAAGGATGGATAGTCATATAATGAATATTTCATAAAACTGAAATATAAAACCTTACAGTACCCGATGAGGTGCTCGTAGCGCAGTGGTGGTAGCGCTTTGGTAGTGATACTGAAGTTAAGCAACTTACAGCGCGGTCGATGTTTGGATGGGTGACCATTCCGACCATATAAGTGGCGAACATCACGAGATTCACGAGCATCTCCGTGCTTCCGAAGGCAAGTTAAGCAGTTGGCCTGGCTAATATCGGTTGATATTAGTCGAGCCGAGTCAGAGGTCCTATGGGCGGCTTGATAAAATCTGACAGCAGGGTTGGTCGCTTGCCTTGCAAACACCCCTCCGCTAATCCGCACTGAGCTCGCGTGGTGGAGTATGGCTCATACTACCTCATATTTATTTTGAGGTACGGCCCAGTAGTGGGATGCTTTTTTTTACCCGATATCCAAACATTCAAGTTTTTCCTACTTACGTACATAACGTGTTATGTCATAGGCAGATGAATACTTTGCGAAGATCTTAAGATGACCACAGTGTGGCAAGTCACGACACGGTTGTACACAGGTGGTACTCAAAATCCTGAACTTTGCGATTTCGTGTATTTATTGATTGAGAAGAATATTGGAATAAATGTAAGATTATTTATAGTATTTAGTTTATTACTATTATTTAAAAAATATAAATAAATTATAACTTTTTTTCCGTATTATTAATCTAGCACTGCCGATAACCGCAACTATTTCATTTCCAACACCACCTGGAAGAGATCTCTTTTAGGGATAAGCCCACCTTTGTTCACATTGTGACTTCTTGTATTTTCTGTTCATCTTTTAAGTGCAATAAAGAATATAATAATAATAAAACATAAACATAAGTTTAAAGGATGATTGATGCAGCAGAAAATAAGACGAACTTATCGAAATACAGCAGAAAATAAGCGAAATGACAATAAATTCTAATTTAGACTGCGGCCACATGTGTTGATAAACCACAGATTATATAATAGTACTTTAAACACAAATTATAATAGAGGTGTAGTTTCAACATAAAGTAATCTATTGTTCTGACAACTGTAAAATGAACATGAAAATGAAAATGAAAATGTATAGTACAAAAATAAATAAATAAAATTATAATTAAAATAAAAATTTCTTGATAGCTATATTCCCTCGCATTAACTTTTTGCGGTATTTCGGGTTCATCGGCCTTGACTCAACTTTAGTTGAGACAAAATTCATATTGCATTTGGATCATTTATAATTAAAATCGCTGGAAAGCCACTAATGGACGCAGGTTGAGTACCCCTCCCCCCTCCTCTCCCTCGCTCCAGACAGTGATTAAATTTTTTGCCACAATAAAATCCGGTGGTGGTTGTTGGATAAAAAATGCAAGCATTTTGTATGTACCCCTATTTGTAGCAAATGGATAGGCAGTGCTTGTATATTTGTGTCAATGGATAGTATTAATTATCAAAACAAGTCAGTTATTACAGATTTAAATGCGTACATAGCTGAAGAAGGCACTTGCTACCAATCGACAGCGGTGAAAAGCAGTTGCTAACTTTTTCATACTGCGATGTAAGTTCGAATAGCGTAAAGGTTTTTAAATATCAAAATCAGATTAAAATTAAATCAAAAAACCGGCCAAGTGCGAGTCGGACTCGCGCACCGAGGGTTTCGTACAAACCTGCAAGGTATTTGATATGAATTTCAACTTGATAGCTCTACGCGTTCATGAGGAATAAAGTAATAAGTTTATATTTATTAAAAAATATATATTTTGTAATGTAACAAAAAATTTAAGGTTTTCGGAATTTTCCCTTTATGTGTGCTATAAAACGTTGCTTCATGCCAAATTTCAAGATTCTAGGTCGACTGGAAGTACCCTTTAGGTTTTGAATCCCTTGCGAGTACTTGCGAGTTTCAAAATATGCAGCTTAAATTGCTGTTTCTTTTGATTGCGTTGACATAGAAGTTTGATTTTGTTACAGCTTAAAGGTATTATAAACCTGAGTATTTGGTATTAATTTAAATTTAATACATCTACGCGTTTATGAGGAAATTGGTAGTAAGTTTAAAATTATTTAAAAAAAAATATTATGTGACGTAACTAAAAATTTATGGTTTTCGTAATTTTTCCTTTATCTATTCTATAAGACGTTGCTTCGTACCAAATTTCAAGATTCTGAGTTCACGGGAAGCACCCTGTAGGTTTTGATTCCCTTGCAAGTGTCGAAAATTTGCGGCATAAACGGCTGTATCTTTGGATTGCGTTGGCTTAGAAGTTTGATTTTTTCACAGGTTCAAGGGACAGTAGACCTGGGTAATTGATATAAATTTCAGCTTCATACCTCCACGCGTTCCTGAGAAAAAGGGTCTTGACAGACGGACGGACGGACAGATGGACAACAAAGTGATCCTATAAGGGTTCCGTTTTTTCCTTTTGAGGTACGGAACCCTAAAATGAAATAAAAAACGATAATAAGTTCAAAATTGTACAGTAGTCTATACTATTACCCGTTTTCGGCTTGACCTCTACTTATGGGACCATCTTTATACCAGTAACTAATAATGAACGTAATACAAGGTAATAAAAAGTTAGAGATTACACATACATTATTACTTGGTCGAACATTTCATTGTCTCGTAGACCTGCTACGAATACTATGGACGCTACATCTTTAGCTTCGTAGCTGCTACGGTGTAGCAGTGAGGTCTACGGCTACGATTTCGACTACGAATATAGGACATCAGCGTCATTGAACTTAGAAAAAAAAAACAGTTACTGAAAGTTATCGATAATTAAATGAATCAATAATTTTATTACTAGATTAGCCTGGAACTTACCAGGCAGTTCAATCCCCACTCAACTAGTTAAGTCGCCAAATTGGCATTTCACGCTCTCATCTGCCGAGTGGATTATAAGAAATCGCAATACGAATTTGCTAATCCGTTCATTAGCAGAGCTGCACATCGCAATACACACTTCATTCAATATATGTGTATTTATTTATACTGTCATATAAACGCTTCGTTTTACTATTACGTCATCCAAATTTGATAAAAAAAACAGTACCGCAAGCTTAAATAAATATGATAAAAATTCTAAAGGACTACGAAACGACCTTTTAACGTAGCAATAAATAACTTCTAAAGACTGCCAGGAATTCATTACGCGCTTAAATATGACTTTGTGACGTCGTAGAAAACAGGTAAAAAAACTTGGTAAAAATTCGTTTTTAACCGACTGTAGTACAGCTTGTTTATTCGTTTATACTCACTTGATGAACAGAATGAAATATTTCTAAAGGATGACTATCAAACATAATACTACAGACTACATGATACTACTACCACTACTCTGTGTGTGTTTTCTTACAGCAAACTGAACGAATTTTTGAAAAAAAAATTACTTAATTTTAGGTATCTTAAGCATGCTATATTATTTTACTTCACAACTCCAAAACAACGAATTTCCATAATTTTCAACCAAAAACCTCAACTAGGCATTTTCACTTTCAATCAATGTAGTTTTTATTTAATATATAAGTACGGCCAGCGCTTCTTATGTACCTTTATCTCACTTTAATGTATAAATTGACGATATTAAATTAACTCGTCAAGTATGTGTAAACGAGACACAATATAAATTCCATTGTTATGCGACTCCCGGGTGTCGTTTGATACCAGACTGATTAAAACATTATAATCCAAAATTGTTGAGGCTCCGAAGCTAAATGAAAGTAATTTCAAGTAGATTTTTCATCAAGTCAGACAGAATTTTAACTAGCTTCTACCATTTTTTGTGTGTTTGAACAACAACGACCTTAAAACTGCTAGCGTTTGGAGGTTATCTTTGTAGGAAAATATTATAACAGTGACGGTCAATGGTCAAGGTTTACAAGAGTTTGTTAGGCCAGTGTTTGTCAAAGGTAGCTTGTTTAATTAAGGTATACTAGGTTTATATTTATTTATTTATTTTATTTAAGAACTTTATTGCACAAGTAACAGTGTACAAAAGGTGGACTTAATGCTAAAAGCATTCTCTCCCAGTCATACCTTTAGGTCATGCAGAAAGATTATAAGTGGGTGCAGGAGCATAATGTAGTAAAAATTTAGGAAAACGCAACAAAAATATCATTATGAAGCATAACAATATTATATTATTACATACTATAATATATATTTAATACAATAAACTATATAGAAGGCACAATAATTGAGTTTCCTACTCATATGTTACTTACGACTTTTGATGACGCGTTTGGTGTATTGGTTAGCGCTGACTATTACGCCGGCCGTCGCGGGTTCGAATCCCGCAAGGGGCAAATGTTTGTGTGATGAGCACGAACATTTGTACCCAAGTCATGGATGTTACTCGTATATGTATTTAAGTATTTATGGAAGACGCCCCCGTCATAATCGTGATCTTGTACTTCGTAACACAAGGAAGAAAATTCCTTACCACGAAACCAGACAATTGGTGTGTTGTCTGGCGCATATTTATTTATTATTATTATTTACTAAGGGCCTGTGACGTATTAGCTAATTAAATCTCGATTAGTTTAACTTTCAATAATTTCTACTTAATATGATAAAGCTAAAGAGTTTGTTTGTTAGAAAGCGCTAATCTCAGGAACTACTGGATTAATTTAAAAAAAGTGATTGTTTTTTTTATGTAAACTGTTATACAATTTGAGTCAGAATGGCAAAGTTTGAGAAGTTATGTCTTCAAATACACGCAAAGTGGCATGCGAACGGAAAGGGTTGCTTAAGAGCTTCCGATTAAGACGTTAATGTGCTTAGATAAGCCTTTTATAAGCCTACTTTTCGTTTGGAATTCGGCTTTTAAGTAGGTATTAAGTGCTAAAGGAAATTGTGTTGCTGACTGCGTATCTGATTACCACTATGTATAAGTAAGACTGTAAGATACAATAAAATTGGGTGTCATTTCTCGTGTGTTGATTACGTTATTGTGTCATTGATAATTGGTGCGAATTATTACATAAATTGACATCTATGCTAATCTTGCTATCAATATTTGAATACGGATGATGCGACTTCTATATAAAATCGGATGAATCACATCGCATTTGCCTTCACCATCGTATAACAGTATGAGCAATATATATCATCAAGTTCTGTTGCACCACATTTCTTAGACCCAACTATAGGTAACCGTCAATCAAGTCAACCATGTTTATTAATAAGTAGACCTCAAAAACAAACAAGACTTAAAGTTTTTTACAGGGTACTGACTGAAACAAGTACTTCATTTTTTTTAAAGAAAAATAAACAAATAAAAACAAAAATTCACTGTTCCTTTAACGAACACCAGTCCAGCACTTCGCGACTCAAGATGTGATCCCGCGTCAAACAACAAATAATATTTAAAAAAGTTTGAAGTCTCGGCCTTTCTTCAAAAAGCGCTGAGCAAATTTGCCATGCAAATGAGATCTTTTGTTGCTTTCGTGTGG
Organism: Pyrausta aurata; assembly: GCA_963584085.1. Taxonomy (NCBI): domain Eukaryota; kingdom Metazoa; phylum Arthropoda; class Insecta; order Lepidoptera; family Crambidae; genus Pyrausta; species Pyrausta aurata. The sequence continues at coordinate 4,981,950 of OY757274.1, forward strand.
AGTTTTTCACTGTAATGGAACATTGATCCAGTAGGCTCGTTCCCAACAACAATAGTTAGAATTTCGCGCTGTCGGCTCGACAGCACGGTAGCTCAATTGGAAGAGCAGTTGGTCCGGTAAGCCAGAAAGATGCTGGTTCGAGTCCCGCCCGTGCGCAATTTTTGGTTTCTTAGTTCATATTTTAAGAATACAAATATGACACTGTGAGTGTTAAAAAACATTCAAATCCAAACAATAGTTAGTTAGAGCAAACGCTCATTGAGTCATAAGTCGCGGCCACAAACGCGACCACTAGTGGCTCAGTTCAAGCTACGCAGCACGGCCACAAGGTTAGTTACCACAATTTCAATTTTACTCTTGAGTAACCTGTGTGCGCGCAAGGCGAGCGAGTAACGCGCCCCATAAGGTACGCGGCCACTAAAATCTCAGTTTGCGCCGATGCTGTACCAAACCAAACCAACTGCTGTGACTGCTGTAAGTGGTACAATCAAAAAATAGGTATTATTCAATATTCATTTCTTTGCAAAAATACAAAGTAGTATTTTACATAGATAAATATCTACTACAAATGCACACCCAGTAGCGAACAGCAAACATTCTGTTATTATACAACCTAAATATTACACAATTTAAATAAAATTATGATAAATTAACTAACAGCAAATTAACACCAACATCTAATAATAAAAACTCTAATTATATCTCACTAATTAGTCGATACTATCTGGTTTACCATGGAATGGATGATAATCAATGGTCTCCGCCCGGTGCCACATCTCTTTCTCGACTTGCCTATTTCCCAGTGAAATTTTGAGCTATTAAGATATGCGAGTGCACTTACTGAATATTTATCAAGTGAATCATTGCCCTAGGCGTGAGAACGTTCACCCTAAGACATATCATTACGGCATCAATCAATGGAGGAGTGCGTAAGCGGTTTTCTTCTTAGAATCACAGCCTTTCTAATTTAAGTCTCCCGAGACAAAGTTTGATGACCTCATTTGATTGAGAAGGACACTTTCCAGTGTAACTGAAATTGTAGGCCTGATTTCAATGAAATAGACAGATTTCTCCGTTTACAAATATTCTAACACAGCCATAGAAGAATAAAAAGTCTTTGTTATTAGCGACAGTGTATTGGCAAGACCAAAGGGTTATGATTTTTACTGAATATTGGGGGGTGCTATGGCAAACAACTATAGGGCTCAGCTAGTGCCTCCAATGTAATGATCATCCAACGTGTCCAACACTACATTCTGAACTTCAGATTCTGAGGCTAATATCAAATGCACCCTGGTACATTAAAATAGCAGAGGTGCAAGAAATTTGACCATATAAGGTGTTCACGTCTATGAATGGTTATTGCTAGTGCAGAGGGTAGTATCTAAATTCCGTTTGTCTTTGCTTGTTGAAAATCGTAAACTTGAATGATGAAATGATTAATTTTAAAATTAAACACAAAACACGCAACCTTTATAGGTAATTATCGTTGAACATTGAAATCTATTAAAATCGAATAGTTAATTAATTTTATTCACTGATATAATTTTATGAGTTAATAAATATACTGCTTAGAATATTTGACAAGCAAAGAAAATCGGACTTAAGCTATACATATTTTTTAAATATAACCACAAAAGATGTGGGTGGTTTAAAAGAACATATGATAAACTTAAGACCAATGAAGAGCGCTTTCAGACTAGGCGACTTTCGCAGCGCGACTCTGTCGCGTTGCTGTCATACAAAAATGACAGCAGTAAGCCCTTCACATTAGAGCGACGCGCTGCTGTCGCTCTAATGTAGGCGCACTAAAATTTGGAATCTAAATATAAAAATGAATCGCAATATGTGTTGGTAAGCGCATAACTCAACAACCACTACTGGACCAATTTGGCTGGTTTTTACGGCGAGGAAAATTCGAATAAATTCCGGAAACACCCTAAAAACAGCCCTTTTCTTTTTTCCACACAAACGTTTTCTAACTAAAACGTTGAGTCAAGGAAGATAATAATTATTCATAAAACGGGGCCGGGGCGGGACGGGGCTGGGGGCGAAACGAAGTAACCTGGGACCGCTAGTATACCAAATAACAAAACAGCCACGACGTGTCAACATGACTTGCAGTCGGAGTTTGCAGTAGTCGTGGCGTAACTAAGTATCCCATCATTGCTCAACAAGTTGGATTGGATCACGTAGGTACGCAACAAGTAATGTGTCTATCGATTTACGAAATGCTCATACGTAGCCAAAAAGCTTTACCTAAGGCCTAGTTTTGTGATAAGTAAACTTACTAAAGGTTAAATGTCGTTATGTGTTTTTAAGAAAAAAAAATACCTTAGCTACTGGTCATTAAAGTAGCCATTCTGACTTTTGGTTAATTATTTTTATTCTTCAAAATACACACAATCATAACCGCTGCACTGGTAACAACCTTTACCCATTAGATAAACTATCGATCTCGAAACCGGGCCTATGAGATCTTAAATAATACCACATAAAGTTTTCTAACGAAAGTGACGTAATATAAATTGCTCTTGTAAAAAGCAACTTTGTCAGACGAGGAATCGAGCCCCGTGTCTTTCGCTATCCGAGCGCATGCCTATACCACTCGGCCACCGACATATTGACAAGCATGTGACGTAAATAAAAGTGACTGATAATTTCATTCAAACGTGAATTGAATGAATGGAAATCGAATAATTTTATCGAATTTAACATATTTTTAATGGAATGGGAAGCTTACTTTATTTTCTGTAATTGATTCAAAAAATTCGACCCATTCATTGATTCGAATCACGATCAATTTTCTTCTCAGTGATTTGAACCAATACAATTCGAATGTTTTGTATTTAAAGTCCCATCACTCTCGAAGTCATGTTGAAGTTTACAGGCTGAAACTCAATCAGAAGTAGGCCTTCAGCTATTCTGAATATCAATTTTGCTTGCTAATATTGACTGCGGCCTCCGAAGGTACGAGCACTACACTCACCTTGAAGCACTGTCAATATTTTGTAAAATTTACATGAACTGCACAAGCACAAGGCCTGCGGCCACAGTCTGAAACACAGTAAATGTCAAATATTTGACATTTCGCCTCGATAAGTTCAATTTTATGATTTTCTGCTGCAAGTGCTGCAACAAATAGCCTTTTAACTCAATATTTAATACATAGTGAGAAAGAAATGTATTTTTTTAAGATTTACAAAAAAATCTTCTTAATCAAGAAATACACGAAAATACGAATTTTGTTTCAGCGTCGTTTGAGCGCCGATTGGTTTTCAGACGTGTAAAAAAACTGTGTCGAGACTTGCACCACCGATATTTTCGGCTCAACGAGCATGACCGCTGTATTTTTGTTATTTTATTTCTCGTTATTTATTTCTAATTAAGAAACTTTATATTTTACGCCAACCTTTGACGAAACCTTGACTGCTCTTCCAACTGAGCTATCGTTGTTACAGTCACGATCTCTCGCGCCTAACCACCTTAAGCCAAAATCTCTTGCTCTTCGCGTCGCGTTTGAAGTAACGCCCGTTTTTTAGTCATGTCGTGTGCACGCGATTTTCGTTCGAATGTGGTTAGGCGCCAGAGACCTTTACTGTCCCTATTATTTAATCTCATTACTATGTAACCTACGGCCTCTAACAATCTGATACGCTAGCAAGTTTACACAGTAATTAAACAGTTTTGAAGGGATAGGTGGCTCGAGGCAAGAGGTTTCATAATTTAGGTGACCTAAAATATCAAATTCTAAACCTTTTGTGTAACGTCTCTTGTGTAACTTTAAATTATCGGATTATTCTAGGTAGGATTATAGAGAATAGAGATTGTTAGGATTATACGGGATAATGATAAGATAAGATAAGATGCATTTATTTACTCAAAACATGTGTAGTCATGTACAGTCGCCAGCACATCAGACTATACATTTTTGTTGAAAAATAGCCCCTATTACAAGAGCATAAGATACCTCTTCTATATTTCTTCTTCTTGTTCTTCTTCTATATTTCTTTCTCTTCGATATTTCTTCTTTGTTGTGTTGTTAAAATAGTACATGTGGGACTATGATGCTACTTTGTTTTTTCGTTAATTGTATAGTTAATAGGTTACAGGTATAACAGGAAGCCTGAATTCGTCCAATAGGAGAAGACTATCGATGGAGAATGGTGCTATGGCGGACGAAGTCGCGGTGAACCGCTAGGTACTATACGTTTAATTAACTACAGCTTCTAGAAAGCAGCTTCCGATAGCCTGCTTGCTACAGTGCTGGTAGCTGGTAAATCTCGCTTCCTAAACCGCTACATACGATTGTTACATGTTAGCAAAAGGTATATTAACTCCCAATAATAACTGATATTTTAACTCTCAATAAAATCTATTGGGCTATGGCACGTGGCATGAACTGAGACCTCTCGATAGGGTAGGAGGAAGGGTAGTAGAAATAACCAGGGGCCCTACAGGTTGAGCTAGCTCAGCACCGCTATTTAGATATCTACTTCAAAAGTATTCAAGTACCTAGAATCTACATCTTCGCAAGTATTTATGTAGTAATCTATATTTTGTCATGTAAGCAGTGAGTTTGTATGTCTCGGTCGATAACAGTGCGGGTAGTTATGCAATGTGTGCTCAGCTCGTCACTGCACAGGTAACCTGTCACGTTATTACATTTTAAGCCCTCATATTAGATTTTAAGATCAAAATATACAAGTTGGAACTGTCAAATCTGTATATTTGTGTAAAAGATACAGATTCTCTACGAAGAGCATCGTTATTCACGTACCTCTATTTAGGTTGGCCGTCACACATGCCGTTGGTGTTAAATTGTCAGAACTTGACATTTAACACGTCTAAGCATGTTATTTGAAAGAAAAATAAATAAAATTCAATCTACGTTAAAACGACGGTACGTATGGGTACAATTTAAGGCTTCTGTTAGCGTCCGTGTGTGAAAATGATACAAGCTGTAGATATCAAAATAAACGTGTGTGAAATGATGATAAAGAAAAGGAAACATGTTAAGAAATCAGAAGTAGGTCGTTATCACAAAATGGTTTTCGTTAGATTTTTGTGCATTAATCAAAAAAAGGTCTTGGTCAATTTGTTGCATTCACTCAATATATCAAGCTACCCATATGCTTCAATGAATGCTTAACAGTTACGGGCTATGGCATTGAAGTCGACATAAGGTTAAGAGGCTGCAGAAATTTATAGGGTAGGTCGATTAGCTGACCAGCATCAACCTCCATCCATCAAACCATTGTCCATTGCAATAATCTTATTACATATTTATGCTTGTGCTGTTTTTTTAAAGTGTCATGGCTTTTTTTAAATTGATCCCATGAAATAAAAAAAACATTAGCATAGGAAATCTACTTATCTTGTTTAATATTATTAACGTTGTCAATTTTCTCAACCTTTACAGCTTCGTCGTCAGATAAAAAAAATATTATTTAATATTACAATATCATTTAAGAACTCTACGTGTACCTTCGTTATTAAAAATATATTACTTTCAGTTAGCTACAACTTTCTAGTTTAAAATACTAATTTATTTATAACTTAGCAACTTCGAATACGGATAATTATTTCGTGTAACTAATTCAATTATGAAACTCATAATTTAATTAAGCCAGAATGCGGATTAATTATTGAGGTTTGTGTCGGATTTCGGATACTGTATCAACGGTAGCTCTGTGATTTTGAATCCGATAAAAATAACCTAATAACAACTATGAAATACCTATGTATGAAAGTACTAAAAATATAGTTAGCTGGTTAGGCATGTAGTGTTAACAATGGTCAAAAGTCTCGCCATATTTTTTTCCATATAAAAATTCAGCAAATGAAGTGTCCTATTGATTTAAATATCTCATCTAACAAAAAAAATACCTTGTTAATATTACACAACCAAAAGACATTTTTTATAAATCGTTATAACTTGAGCTCAAAATTTTAGAACCTAAGGTACCTAAATAAGTTATCAGACAGGTGATATTGTTTGGTATCGAGTTAAACACTCAAATGCTCGTATTTTTATAAGAATCTGTAAGAGGTACGTCCAATAGAGACACGATTAACCTAAATCGTAGAAATGATGCCACCGAGAAAAACAATAAGCGAGCAATATAAGTACCTGGAGCCATAAAAACAGTGACAAAAGCTCATATTTTCCGAACAGGTCCATCCCAGACGCACGTGGGAACAAGCCCGAGGTCAGATAAAATCTATACAACTCACCTTATAACACTCAGACGCCTCTTTCAGTCACGAACCACGTAAAATAAGCCAATTGTTTATTTATTTTTAACACGTTCAACGCGATAAGGGCAGTCGGCGGCCGACCCGGGCGGCGAATCGCGAGTGAATGAAAATAGGGGTAGTAAGGCGGGGCCGACTACAGGCGACGCTACCCGGCCAAATACAATCCGCCCTAAGCATTCCTCCGCTGAGAAAAACTCAACTTCATTCGGTCGGGTTGTGGAAAAGTCTGCGAGCCTCAATATGAATATTACCCGACCCATTTCAAAAGCGATGACAACTTGAGGGTATCTTGCACAATTAGGTACTTCTGGATTCTGTCGGTTGAGCTCCTGTTCATTGTCGGAGACAGTTATTAAAGATTTTGCTCGGAACGTGCCGTCCCATAAAAAGCTTTAATGCCCGCGTTAAGGGGTTATTGTAAATTCTTTTTCATGGGTAATGGGAGTTTAGTTGGAAATCGTCTGTTAGCTGGAATATTTTGTAAAGTTTTATACACGCATTTTTATAAAAGCACCCATGTAACTGACTGAACATAATTTTTATAAATTGCTAACCCCTTTTTCATTCAGCGTTTTAATTAACTATTATTACCACTATTTACTTAACCATTTCATGAAATAATTACTCTACAATATTTTTTGAATCAAACTTCACAAATAGGGTTTCATGTCTCCATGTTACTTACTGTTTCTGACAGATAGAGAATGCTGTAAAACTTTTAGTAGCTATTTTGTTGCATAAAATCCTACTACTATTATAAAGGCGAAAGTTTGTATGGATGTATGGATGTTTGTTACTCTTTCACGTAAAAACTACTGAATGGATTTGAATGAAACTTTACCACAATATAGCTTATACATCAGAATAACATATAGGCTACAATTTAGGGCTCTGCAGTGCTTAGTTACCGTATTTCTTACTTATTACTAGACTAGACGGGACGAACCTGAAGTCCACGCGAACGAAGTCGCGGGCAAAAGCTAGTAAATAAATAAATAACAGTAACCGTTCTATGGTGAAAATACGTTTGTAAGAAGGCGTGTTATTTGATATAAGATGGTCATAGTCATAGTTTGCCATGATTTTCAATTTGCTTATAATTATCAACTTAAATAAAACAATAACATCGAGCTAATGAACCCTGCTCATTTGTTAGCACATCTAGAACAAATTGCGGTTGGTAAGTGGACTTTCATCTCGTTTCCTAAACGTAATTCGGGAGGTATGACATTGACACGGGTAGGCACCGAACCCGCTACCGCTTAGGGCCCTTTATTAATAACTCTAGGGAGCAGGTGTATCTTGATTTGTACTTCATGTTGTAAAAGTATTTTTTAAATAAAGAAAGCCAGACATTTGGCCACGATTTCACCTGATGGGTGGTGAGAATACAGCCTAAAATGAACGATTTCTGGTTAGTAACAGCATATTCCTAAAGTATGGAAGATTTGTAAGAGTGTAACTAAGTGACTTGGGACTCGAAAAGAAGTATTTTTCAACATCGGTTTATATTTATTATCGTAAAAGTAAAGTTTTAATCTTAAAAATCGTCTGCGGATGAATCAACGATTTATTTTAAAAAATACAGTTTTTTTTTTGTCAATATTTCCGAAAGAAAAATATCAAGCTAAGTCACTTTTATTAAAACATAAAAATAATATTGTTAAAGAATCTGATAACCCTGCAAGGAAAAAAGGAAGTTAATTTACAAAAATACTCTTGTATTAACCAATTCTCAGAAATATAAATATTTCCAAGTCCATAAACCGTTACGTTTACCCTATAGGGCTGGCTTCCATAAAATTGTTCCACTAGGGTGAGCTGGCTGATTGAATTGTTTACCTTATAGGTACGTATCGTTTATTATTTTGGCTTCCAATCAAGGCATCTTACGGCCAAATAAGTACGTAAAAGATGGGTTTTCGTTTCGATCTAGAAAATTATGTTCGATTTCTTAGGAAATGGAGAACCTTTTTAATATACCTTGTTGAATTATGTAAAAATATCGGTTACTATAACGTTTTACTTCGTAAGATTTCTTATTTTCTTACCAACAAAATACAAAGTGCTCAGGCCCGGTTGCGTGATCAATAGCTGTGATCAATAACTCAACTAATGGTTAAATGAAGTTACCAGCGGTTTAATTACGATTACGCAACTGGGCCTTAGTGTTACTACTCATCATACTTTCAATATATCACAAGTAACGCTAGGTTAGTTTTTGCTGTTCGATTAATCTTTAGGTCGAGACCCGCTAATTTCATGTTTTTGAGAGATATCAATACTAAGGTGTCTTGCAAACAACATACAGGGTGAATTTTAAACATTCATAGAAACATTCAAGATACATAGACGCTTCCACATATTCAAAAGAAAATCAATTGATATAAAGTATCATATGATGAAACTAAGACAAATCATACCAAACACTTTAGAAAAACACTATGTTTCAGATTTTTAAAAAATATATATTTAATAATCATTTATGTAATCGTATCAAAAAAATGCTCCGCCTAAACGGAAATCGGAGTGATAATGTACGATTTTTGAAATGATGTTTCATAACAATTGATTTTCATTTTAATAATGTGGAAGAGACCGAATCATGAGTAGGTTCTTACTTTAAAATATTGCCAATGTTTTCAAAGTCACCCTGTATAAACGTAGTTTAAAGTATACATAACTACTATAAAAAAAATCCTGTTCAAACAAAATTACCAAAAAAAGGGATTGCAGCCAACTGTTAGGCGATGCTCTTTGCCAAGTTTGGAAACAGCTGCATATGCGTTCACACAGACAAATAAGTTAGCTACAGTAGGTGTATGTTAACCAAATAACTATTTTTACTAATATTATTATTGCAAGTAAAGTATCATTAGGTTTAAATAACGCTCTAGGTTTAAATATCTGCCTAACAACGTGAGCACTTTGTACAAATTAAGTGAATTTTCCTTTATACTAGTCTTGTCGCCATTATCAAATTTAAGAGTTAGTTCTAGGGTAGGGCTAGGTCTTGGCTTTAGGCTTTGTTCACATTGTGACTTCTTGTATTTTCTGTACATCTTATAAGTGCAATAAAAATATATTAGGTCTTGTCAGTGGAGTTTTTTCATATAAACTTCAAATCAGGGAAGATAGCGTGGTGGTACCTCTTGCCGCACACGTTTTAGCACTGCACTTTATGAACCGGGGGACAGTCAAAAGCCTTTCTTTTAAGGTACTATATCTTTAGCCTTCTGCCAGTACTGATAATATCCTCGTAAGTAATCAAAAATCGTAGTACCTCTGGGCTTGCGTTTGATTCTCTGATAGATAATGGAATTATAGAAGTTGTACCCGACACTGTGTGTTTGGATGGACTGTGTGAAACATGATATGAGTGTGAAAGGAGTGGATGATTCAGTAACGAATGATATAATAGTGTGGAAGAGAAAACATACTGCGCCGACTCCGATAAACTGGGAACAGGGCAAGCGTATGATGTACTTACCACAATTTTAACATGGTATTTATCAGCAAAGGTCTTTTGAACAAAGTTAAGGTACTGCCAATCGCTTTACTGTGACTCGAACGTGCTAATAGAGCCTTTTGGCGACTGTCACGGCAGCAGCTCACGCGGACGAGCCCGGAGATTGGAACCCATGGTCTACTCTCTGAGACAATGTTTTTCGAATCCAAGCGGTTTTATCACTCATATTAATAGCTGGACAATGCAGGCGAGGGCATAATGCTAAGTTAACGAATATCCATGTAGAGTACCCAGAAGATTGAAAACCTAGGTCGTGCCCCACTGCCACGACATGCTGGCCATCATATTTAAATATGGAACGGTTTATGAAATTGGACAGATAACTAACCAACTTATTTTTCATTTTTTCTAGAAAATCTAGATAAACGACGCAACGAATATATTTTTTTTACAATTGCGTAATTTACCGCCAACTTCAGACTCTACTGAAACATAAGCCGCTTTTTTTGTTACTGCTACATTTGAAGCAATAGATTCGTATTTTTTTTCGTGAGGATTTATTCTCTTACCAGCGTTGCTTTTACCGACTTATATCCGAGGAACGACCAACGAAGGGAGTTCTACAACACAAATAGTTGGTTACATAGTAAACCCTCTCAGTGATGCCGACGCAAAGAGACTAATTAAACGCGGACGTAAATTCGATTGGGTCATCGTGTAGGCAGTGCAAAGGTGCATGTGTATGGGTTCTATCGAACCTTTGATTGACTTATCAAGCCAGTTAGTTCTGTTGATCTCTACAACTCTGTCTGTCAACCTAGCAGGACAGTAGCTCGTAGAGAAAATTGAAGTACCTATACTATATACGGTTAAATATAAAATATAGTAGGGTCACTGTTTTCAAATACAACAGAAAATACGGCTGGAGTAACGCTGCTTCAGCAGGTTTTTTTTTAAATAATGACTCTAAGAGAAAGTATATCTTTAATTAAAATAATAAATAAATGAGTTTTAATATCTTACTAAATTACATCTTAAATTTTCAAACGATTGATAATAAGAAACTTCATATTGTCATCAGTTCGTAATGCTCTATCAAATTCTCATACAAAACCAAAAGACATGTCAACAACGAAAATTTCTAGTTATTCTGCTAACTTCTCAACGTGATTGATTAAAACCTATTTCCGATGTAATGTCGTAGTAAACTTCGAAAAAGCTCTCGTTTTAATGTTATTGCTCAACACAAAATAAAAAGAAAGCCATCAATATCTTTCATCGGGCGATGATCGCCGCCGACGGCGCTGTCATTCACTTTATAAATCGACTGAAAGAACCTAACTTTTCTGAAACATGACTTGGTCATAACTTGATCAAAAGCTCTTACTATACATAATAGTGTAGGTAGAGTCTACACTTAAGGTGTAGAATCTTCGTTCATGCATTATTATTTTTAGGGTTCCGTAGCCGAATGGCAAAAAACGGAACCCTTATAGTTTCGTCAAGTCTGTCTGTCTGTCTGTCTGTCCGTCCGTATGTCACAGCCACTTTATTCTGAAACTATAAGCATCACATAGCTGAAACTTGGTAGGTAGGTGTATTTTGTTCACCGCTTTCCGATTCAGATACAAAAGATAAGAAAAAATAATATTTAAGGGGGGGTTCCCATACATGAAACTAAAACCTAAAAATTTTTTTTTACTCAAACCTATGCATGTGGGGTGTCTATGGATAGGTCTTTTAAAATGATGTTGAGGTTTCTAAAACCATTTTTTCTAAAAGTGTAAGGTTTGAGATATAGACGCTTCCAAAGTGGTAAAATGGGCGTCCCCCCCATCTAACTTTTGAACTAAGAAAGTGAAAATTTTGAAAAAAATATATGATGTAGATCTCAACAAAAACTTGCAACGAAAATTGGTTTGAAGGAGATCGAACCAGTAGTTTTTGAGATATTGCACATTTTTATCAACCGCAAATATAACATTGTCTTTCATACAAACACTATGAAAAACAAAGTTATTTTTGCCGTCGCAATATATTGTGATGTTTTCGTTAAGTGAAAGTAAGTGGACCCTGAATTCAGTTAAGGGTGGCACGGAACCCTCAGTGCGCGGGTCCGACACGCACTTAACACGTTCCGGGACAGTGCCCGCCTACAGGCGTGAAAACAATAAAACATCTATTGTGTCTGGAGTAGTGTCCCGGAACGTGTTAACCGGTTTTTTCTGTTCTGGTCACGAGATAGAGAAAGAAGGATTCTATCATAAATCATAATTCATTAAGGTTGAAGCACATCCACCCGTAACAGGGCAGCATTGTATTCATATTATTTTGGAGTCGGTGCATGAAGTCAAGCTTACGTACACCAACAGTCTATACACATCATGCACCGATTCCAAAAGAATTTAATTCCCCCATATATAAGACAAATGCGTATAATGTACGGAATGCTGGGCTGCTAAGAAGACGGATGAGAAGCGAATGTATGTAGCAGAGATGAGAATAGATGGATGTGTGGTGTTACAAGAATGGACAAGATAAGGTCTGAAAGTGGCACCGGTAACTGAGAAGATGGTGGGTCATCGTCTGTCTTGGTACGGTCATGTAATGAGGAGGGAAGAAAGTCATGTGAATAAAAGAGTGATGAGTATGAATGTGGATGGCTGGAAGGGAAGAGGCCGACCGAAGAAGAGATGGATGGACTGTTATGTGATGGATGTTAAAAATGATATGAGTGTGAAAGGAGTGGATAATTCAGTGACGAGTGATAGAATAGTGTGGAAGCGTAAAACATACTGCGCCGACCCCAGATAAATTGGAAACAGGGCAAAAGAATGATGATGAGAAGACAAATGCGTTATAAGTTTATTACAGAGTTTTTAAAGGCACATTTTTTTTAGTAGATGTTGATTAGTAGAGATTTTTTAGGTATGATAATTCATACAAGAACCGGGAACTCAATTGATCCATTACCTTAATAGACATCATTCGAAACGATTCGAGTACGGCTCCATCACCGTCGCAAACATCAAAGGGATCAATCAGAGTATTTTTAGTGGCGCCATCTGTAACTGATTCATAAATAACCGGCGTAAAGCTACGGTCACGTATGCAAATTAACATAAACGAAATTTAAAAATACCCGTACCTTAATACCAACTCAATACACGTGACAGAGAAAATAAAGGGACAATGTGGCGTGTGATTTGCTTGAACTAATTTTCAATTTTCGATTGAATATCTGTTTAAATCTACGTGGCCGTGATTGAGAAAAAGATAACTCAATTTTGTAACAACTTGCGTCAATATTGAGTGTGATTTCTGTTATCGTTTAATTGATTTTCATACGAAAATCACTAGGAATATTGTAACAAGTGATTCAAAATAGGGTTCCAGGATGTCCGATTATAGCTTCATGGTAAGGAGGCTGATTAATTAGTCTTGTAAACACACACAGATGTAAGACATATCGTAAATAGTTCAAAAGTATCTCGGGCCTAATATCTAGACTAGACAAATAAATATTTACAAACTTTCCTTTAATGAGGTAAAATTAGACAGCAGCTTCTAACCAAATGATTTAAACAAGCATTAAATGTGATGATGTGATTGCGGAGGTGTCTTGAGTTTGATCTTTTAAAACCGCATTCGCAATCAAAATGGCCGTCCGTCAATTTCGCGCTAACTGCCAACGGACCCAATAAAATTCTCATTCGAGTAGTTTCTCCCGAAATAACACGCCATAAAACAGTTCTGACTGAGAATTTAACCGAAAGTTGTTTACGTGTAACACTGCCTAGTTTTAGATGGGGGGGATTTATATAGGCACCGTTTATGCCTACAAGAAAACTTCAATAGTAACAGAAAAAACAAGCAGGCATTATAAAAATATGTAATTTTTATGTTATTTTACTTGGTACTACTTACTTAGTTTTTGTTTTAAAACAATTGCTACCTAATTGATATAACCTCATCATGCTAGTAAATACGTCCAATTGATAACCCTAAATTACGATACAACTTTCGTAAGTAATTTGACGAAATTACGATCCTCAATTTTGTAATTACACTTAGCCACATATCTACCTTTCTACCTTTAGCTGCCGTATTCAATCAATAATGGACTAATTACGTCATTTATTTTGATTCGATATTACATTATATAAAGGAAACAATCTTGTTTCAACAATCAGTCAAATTATAACATCATCGGAGCCTCAGTAATAGACCTGCCCATAGTCTTCATGAACTTGTGTGCTTCATATAAATTTCTCAACGGGACCGCTGTCATTTGGAATGCAGGCTCCATAATCAAATTAACATCTCGCATTTCCAAGCCTCGTGTTCAATTTAGAACAAAAGGTTTCGCTCGTTGAGAGATATGATTAATATTATATCACGGACGTGGCCCGATATTCATAGCCATTCACTCCGTGTCCATACTAGAATAGGGCATTACGTTTTAAGCTGTTATCTAGCTGAAGGTCGCACTATTTCTGTTGCATTGTGGAGATCCTTTGCTAAATAAATAACTGTAAAAATAACTATGATAGATTCTAGAAGGAACTCCAAACGTATCTACCAGGGGCGTATTGCGATCCAACTTAATCCGTTCAATTCCGAGGCAATGTAATTCCCACTCAGTGTAAACGAATATTATCAGTATAATAATATTATAATAATACTACAGTGGTATGAATATTAATATTGATATTGCTACATTATAATAATATTATCAATATGATGCGAAATTGCAATAAGAATTGCTAATTTGACAGTAAAGCAGAGCGTTTAAACTGTCAAAACTGCATCGCAATACGCACCCAGGCCTTATCCAGTAGTTTAGAAACTTTATTCTCATGAACAAAAATTTTAAAAGTTTTTGACTTTTGGAGAATTCGTTCTATAGCTAGCCATAAAATTGGTTTGTATAGTCTGACATAGCTTCACGAAATCGTTACATAAAATGACCTCCAATAGTAGAAATAAGGAGAAGAGCGTCATAAAGCCGATAGGACCTCTGACTAGACTTAACGACTAATATCAACCGATATTAGCCGGGTCCAACTGCTTAACAAGCCTTTCGATGCACGGCTAGCACGAGCATCTCTCGTCGTGTGTATATACGCCACATAAATGTATGGTAGGAATGGTCATCCAAACATGATCGCGCCGTATTTACTTCTGTATCACTACCAGAAGCTGCCAGCACTGTATTCGCAGCACCACTGATACCGTATGACCAGGTATATATATGAAATAAGCTACCCCACATTATAGTTATAGGTGTACCGCGAAATTTAGACATCGACTGCGCGGGGCGGCGCGGTGGGGTGCGCGGGGAGGCGAGAGCGCGGTGCGTGAGGGGCGCGGGCGGGTGTATCGCCGCCCGCGCCCCTCACGCGACCCGCCGCCCCGCAGGCGAAGTCTCCATGAAACGGTTCACCTATATTACTTATGTGTTCGGGTCTTCAGTAAGAAAAAAAGGTTCCACCAAGTCCCAATGTCAAATCTTCACTACTTCAAAATTGCCATGTCGCGAATACGTTTTACAAAGCACTTGATAGCTCTCCACGCTGTTACATTCCAAATCGATTCACTTATGTACTGAACTGTACTCGTAAAGGGCTTATTACGTGTGTGTACTGAAGAATATTTAGAGAGGTTACAAGGAGCCACCAGGCGGTTATAAGTAGAATGGAGTAATGTTGTAAAATCTGGAGTTTTGAAACATGAGTTTTACTAAAACAAAATACAATAACCAAGGCCCTGATTCTCATTCAGTTTACATTTGTAAAAAAAATATATTTTTTTATTTACTTCCGTGCGATAGTATTGTTCGATTGACGTGAGAATCTACGCCATAGTATTATTAAATTTATTAACAAAATCGTTACTTGAATGCTCGATTTTATTCAATTAATTTGGTCGTTGAAATAGCAATATTAAAACACTTGGCCTTCAGAGCACAACAAATAAAAGTTTCAAACTATACGACTCTTCGCACCACGACAAGTCGCCATTCCTTTTCGTAATCCAAAATATGTCGGTCTAAATTTAAGATCGTAAATGTATCGATTCGATACAGTGTTTGTAATCAAACGGGATCGATTCCCGGCTCCTGGCTACGTGTTCCTTTTGTTTATTTTCTGTGGAATTGGTACTTTACAGGAACGTTTACAAATTTTGCCCTTGTCGGACTGGTCAGGGTCAGTTTTGTAATCTTCAATTAGTTATTTGAAGTCACTTAGAATTATGGACACGATGAACGAATAAAAAAGGCAATATGTGAAAGGCAAAAGATAAATCACCACACTCATCATCATCTAATTTAAGAGCCAAGCTCTTGTCGGTGGAGTTTTTTCCATTCTCTACGCTCTTCCGCCATTCTCTTGACCTCTTGATACGACGCAACATTCAACTTTTGCATTATTTGATGCATATAGCTTATTCTTGGTCTTCCTCTCTTCCTTTTTCCTTCTATTCTTCCCTCTATTATCGTTCTGATTATCGCCACACTATCTCCCCCAATTTGGAGTTTTTATGGAAAAAACTTAACCGTCAAATTTGATGATGATGATGATGAGCAAATACTAATTTACTTTACGAATGTTGCTACGTAGTTCCTTCATCTTTAGCGCTTGGTAAATGTTATTTAGTTCAGACATAATGGTCAAAACTTACAACTAAATACTTTCTAGTTTATGACCACTACTTTGTAATGGATATTCACGTACAATGAGTACGTAGGAAGAAATCCCTATAAACATAAACCTAACTAATAACCTAAGTAGTTCTGACTTACAAAACCTACAAAAATACTAATATAATATCTTAACACACAGGCAGTATATGTCTGGCCGTCAAAGTCAACAAAAATATTATTACTAAGAACACTTCTAGAGGCAAATAAACACTAGAAAAACAAGCACTATTATTTTTGTCCCCAGCCCTCGCAAACAAGAAAATAATTCAGGTTTATTCTAACCTCTAGACATTAGTTCTCTCTAATTAACTTCTTACTTCTTTTTATGAGTCTGTTAGTTTATTTTTTTGTGCAATTTACGAGACTACACACATCAAATACATAATTTTAATGCCCAAAATAAAAGGTCTTCTCAACCCAGTGATTTGTTAACTACGTATACAGCAGCTATGCTAAGCAAAAAATGTGTCGTAAATACGACGACAAGATTGTGACGTTTTCCTTGAAATTAGAATTTATATTTATGAGTTTGTACTATGAGTTGATGACCGTGTCGTCAATTTATGGAACACGAAATTCGTTCGGGGTGTCCGTTCCATATGTTAGGGTTCCGTAGCCGAATGGCAAAAAACGGAACCCTTATAGTTTCGTCAAGTCTGTCTGTCTGTCTGTCTGTCTGTCCGTCCGTATGTCACAGCCACTTTGTTCTGAAACTATAAGCATAACATAGCTTAAAATTGGTGGGTAGGTGTATTTTGTTCACCGCTTTCAGATTCAGATACAAAAAGTAAGAAAAAATAATATTTAAGGGGGGGCTCCCATATATGAAACTAAAAGCTAAAAATTTTTTTTTACTCAAACCTATGCGTGTGGGGTGTCTATGGATAGGTCTTTTAAAATGATGTTGAGGTTTCTAAAACCATTTTTTCTCAAAGTGTAAGGTTTGAGATATAGACGCTTCCAAAGTGGTAAAATGGGCGTCACCCCCATCTAACTTTTGAACTAAGAAAGTGAAAATTTTGAAAAAAATATATGATGTAGATCTCAACAAAAACTTGCAACGAAAATTGGTTTGAAGGTGATCGAAGCAGTAGTTTTTGAGATATTGCACATTTTTATCAACCGCAAAAATAACTTTTTGTTTCATACAAACACTATGAAAAACAAAGTTATTTTTGCTGTCGCATTATATTGTGATGTTTTCGTTAAGTGAAAGTAAGTGGACCCTGAATTCAGTTAAGGGTGGCACGGAACCCTCAGTGCGCGGGTCCGACACGCACTTAGCCGGTTTTTATTGATATAGTGCCATCCACGAAGGTGAGCGCCACCTTTGGTTCTAATCGTTTTAGGTACATGTGTGGAAGTTTTTGCGAATATTTGATGAAGCATTTAATGAATATAGTTATTACATATTTATTATACGATATTAAAATATTCGCCACACACCCCGCACCCCGCGCTTTTCTTAATCAAAAACGAACGGCGCGCGCGACCGTGGCACTATAGTCCAACTTTAAACAGCTCGTTTTTGTAATATATTAATGAAGATAA
Organism: Pyrausta aurata; assembly: GCA_963584085.1. Lineage (NCBI taxonomy): Eukaryota > Metazoa > Arthropoda > Insecta > Lepidoptera > Crambidae > Pyrausta > Pyrausta aurata. The sequence goes on from OY757274.1 coordinate 4,999,937, forward strand.
CAATAACAATAGTTTACTACTATACTAGCTGACAAAACGAACTTTGTTTTGCCACCAGCCCCGTTCCGCCCCAGCTTAAGCGCATTTTTTTTCATAAAATCCTTCTCCTGACAATAAGAAACATAAGTACCTAACTGAAAAACCGTGACCAAGGGAATTATGGATTAATTTTATTCATAAAGATTTGACGTCAAATAAACATAAAATTCAAACATAAGAGAAGCAACCGCAAACGCTAGTATCCAACCATTTGTATGAAAATACGGCTATTATCAAGAGTCAAGACAATGGCGACCCGTGACGCCATGTATTCAGGCCGACGCATATCACTTTTAATTACTACGTGTAGGCTTACTTAATTATTTCTTGGAAGCAAGGTTGTGGTTATGAGGAAGGGAGGGTAAGGATTACATTTCGAAAAGATGAGTAGGTACATCTTGAATAGACAACTAGGTACTTAAGTTTAATAGGTATAGGCTCTGATTCTATTCTAGGAGAGGAATCTGAGACTACTACTCTACCTTTTACCCACTCTACTTGTAATCTAATAAAACAAGTAATCGGATGAAATCTATTTAACTATTAATTGCGATTACTGACTTTTTCGTGACGTGATAAACCTGTTTGTACTACGTACGTTGGCCTTTTATAAGGTAGACCAATCGTTTAGGTACTCATACGAGTTATACACTGGATGAATAACACTAGGATTTAAGGATCAAGACCAGCTTATCAAACTAAAGCTCCTAAAGCTCGATAACACCATCTTATATTAATTAACAAATGACTAATTCTCGTACCTTACAAATTCCGTACGAAATGGATGAGTGAGGGTAATTAAAGTCACGTAAAATGCCTACGAAATGCATAGATAGTGCAAAATCGCAGGATCACACTGTTCGCTCGCAACTGGTCGCTATGGAAACCCATGGGAAAAGCCTATGTTCAGCAATGGATAGTTCCGCAGCTGATTATGTTCAAGTTTATAATCATGATGGTGCGAAATCGCTGTTTTACAGACCACGTCTTTACTTAACATCATTTACACGTTGATTCCTTAGGAAGGCGTGAGTGTATTGACTATCTAATACAATATTCATTGTCTAGTTTCAGCTCACAGAATCATGCATTTATTTATAGCTTTAATTTTTAATTTAAATTCAATGTAATTAGCCAACCTCAGCGAGTAGTTTCTGAGGTAGATAGAACGTGTGGAACCAAGTAAATAATGTATGTTAACTACAGAGAAAATTTTGTATGGCCAAACAATAATAAAAACGCTGTGTAAACTTCAAATTGATATTATCAATGCATTAAAATTCTAACTAAAATGTAACTTCGATTGAGCTAAGAACAGCTGTCGCCATACTAGGTACAGAGCGTGCGGGTACCAAACCAACATAAACTAATACAACTATCGTCACTAGAATCTGTCTGTAACGACCTCCAAATTATCCACAACCCGGCAACTGTTTATTTTAATCCCTGAATAAGCCATAAGACACATTAACAGCTGCAGCGGTAATCTGACAGATGCGGTCAGTAAGTAATAGTCCCCCTAGCCGATTTCAACTACAGTCACAGCGACTATAAACGATCGACGCAGCGGCCGCTCGCCGCTGTTGTCGATCGCAGCAATGGGCTCGGAGAAACTCATTGCCAACGAGCTCCTGGCGTTCCTGCAACATCAACTGGACGTCATGGATGAGATCAGCGAAATGCAGATCTGCACGTCCAACTTCAACGAAGACGAGATACGCAGAGGCAAGGCGCTGTTGTACGAGTCCATCGGCATGACCGACCGCATGCCATCCCGCAGGAGGGATGATAAGGGAGAGAGGAGCCTTCAGGACATCATCAAGGTGCTGAAAGAAACGGATCCCCACGATGTGCCCACATTTGTGGCGAAGGAGCTACGTAAGCTGCCCCCCGTCACATTCGACCACGTGGACGTCACCAGGCTGCTGAAGGACATCAATATCCTAAAGGCGAGTCTGGCCGAGGTAAAGTTTAAGCTGGAAGCCTCGGAAAACACCATTAGTGAATTACGTACCGAAATGGTTGAGTTACGCAATACTAAATCGGTATGTAGGTCACATGAGGCGACCAACTTAAACGTGAGAAGTGGCGAAAACAACTCATCGCAGTCAAGCGCCGAGTCAGCGAAACTGGAGTCATCGCCGGTCATTGCCGTCGCTGGCGCTAGCAATGCGTCACCCGTCTCGCATTCAAACCATCGGACAGTGACGTTGCCTGTACAATGTACGTCACTTGCCCGTGCGTGTGCGTCTGCTGCCGCTAGCTGACCTCCCGTCCAAAATAAGCGGCAATCTAAGAAGACTTCGGATCAATCCAAGTCGGAGAAGCGCATTCCTGCGCCGAAAGCTTCTTGTGAAGGGGAGCCTGACACGGAGGGCTTCATTACTGTGGAGCGCAAGAAGAAAAAGAAACCTGTCAGCCGCAATCAATGCGGAACTGCACCGACCGGGCCTAACATGCTGCTGCGTCCTGCGTTTCCGACGGCGCTGTTGTATGTTTCTCGCCTACATCACACCACAAAGGCTGAGCAGGTCTCGGAATACGTGCAGAAGAAAACCAACATCACTCTGCGGGTCGTCAAGTTGGAGTCTAGTCGCAATGTTAATTTTAATTCATTTGTGATTAGAATTCCAACTGAAAAGATAGCGACCTTCATAAACGAAGGTTTCTGGCCGAAAGGTGTCGTGTTCCGGCGGTTCCGCGGAAGTCTACGCGACACCACGAGCAACACGCCCGTGAAATTACGTGTAATTTAAAAGTATCTCAAAAAAATATTGTGTCGATTTATTATTTTGTATGTATGTTAGCCTGTAAGGTATTTATTCTATGGGTCTGTATTGCATTTTGTAATCCGCTGCCTGATTAAAATAAATTAATAATAATAATAATAAAGGTCGACCGCAAAACTGAGACGTTTCTGACGTCACTTTTGTCGCCTTTGTTTTCATTTCCCTCCCAATCAATGTACTCCTCATCATTGCTATGAACTAAACGATATTTCATTTACCTAATAGAAGAACATTTAATTCATATTATTAATGTGCAGTACTTTATTTGGGAGAAAAATACAACAAAAGTGACGTCAGAAATGTCTCAGTTTCGCGGTTTACCTATAACCGACTGCGCGGGACATATTATAGTGAACAGGTGTGTGCGCAAACACAGGTGCACTCTCTATTCCTTTCACTCTCATAGCCCGATGGGACAGCAATGTGACATGACCGGAGAAAGAGTAGTCATCAGGCGCAGGACGGCTTTACGCGCTTTCCGAGGCACGGGGGTGAAACACCGCCAACTTCCAAACTCCGGGCTTCCCTGAGAATTTCTGAACAGAAAAACCCAGGAACAAAGTTTTGGCCCGACCCGGGAATCAAACCCGGGACCTCTGGCGCAGCCGTCGCTTTAAAATGCGGCCGAGACAGTTACCAAGGCCAGTAAGTAACAACTCGATGAAAAGATTGTCATGTATTTCTTGAATGACGAATTTGAAACCGTTTGTATGCGTTGATGCCAAGATTTTTTTTCGTGAACTCAGTTCCATACGCTAGTTATAATTATAGTAAGTTCAATGGATGCGACACGCACTGCATGGTTTGCATAATGAGGAAAATCGATAGATCTATTCTAGTGTCTTGCGCAGTAGTTACCTCTCAGCATTAGCCCGAAATTGTCCCGGAGCAGTAGTAGGGTTCTATGTTTGGACCTGTTTCGGTGATCTTAGTGAGTCTACACAGAAATAAATTAATGTTATTGTGTTTTTCATTATGTACTTTCATACATTCACCGTAAGTTATGTATATTTAAGCTTTTGCCTAAATTAATATAATTTAAATTAATAATGGCGTAAATAAACGCTGCCGCTTGTCGCTCCTCTTACAACTAGCTTCACCCTAACCCAGAGGTTCCCAAGGGTCCAAACCAAGGGATCAAATTAATTAGAACAGATTTGGGACCCAATGTGCGGATTATCGGCCAGTAACAATAATGAGAGACGTTAGAGAAGGCCACATTTTAGGAAATGTCGCATGTAATGACGTAATTTCACGGGTTGGACATACGGTAGAACATATTGTTTTGAAACAGGTCGACGAACCGTAAAAGGTGTTATTCATGTATCTGAACAGAGGGCAAGGGTAGGATTAGGTAATTTAGTACCTGTGACCGTAACTAAGATAAGATAAGATACGTAGAAGAACTAAGGTAACGGACATAGCCCTGCGAATCAGTAAGCTCAAGTGGCAGTGGGCAGGGCACATAGCGCGAAGAACTGATGGACGTTGGGGCAGAAAAGTCCTAGATTGGAGACCCTTCGACCAAAGGCGCAGCGTAGGACTTCCACCGACAAGATGGACAGACGACCTTGTAAAGATCACAGGATCGCGCTGGATGCAGACCGCACACAACCGGTCGTTGTGGAAAGCCATGGGGGAGGCCTCAGCCTCAGGGTTCAGCAGTGGACGTCCTTCGGCTGATAATGATGATGATGATGATGACCGTAACTACTAATCAGGCATGTCATCATACCAAATATGAAACCCAATATGATACCTAAAATGTGAAATCCAGCTCAATTTCACGCAGCAAGATCATCATGGGCTTCCATGATCCCATTACCTATAGTTTATATATTACTGCTTAAAAGATATCCAACATTTCGATCGCGTGACAATAAAAGATAGTTTATTTAAGTACTGGTAGACGTCTTAACGCTTGTTATCTAAGGGTAGATGTTTAAGAAATATTCAGCTTCAGCGGCCATCAGCTCTGTCTACTTCTTATTTCTTGATCACCAGAAACCAGTGTTATAAATAAAATTATTATTTGTTTCTCATCAACTTTCATAATACGCCCAGCAAAAGAGTGGAACTCTCTACCCGCATCAGTTTTTCCAGTAGATTATTACAACTTACAACCATAATATCTCCGAAGTCAGAGAACAGGCTTCTTCTGGGTGAGCCCGCTTTAACGTGTCCCTGGATATGCCACGTTGGTCTAGTCTAGATAGAGAATTGATAAAATGTGTTCAAGAAAACCGGTTTGCAAAAAATCTATAAAAATACATTAGATTAGAAAAGTATCTTCAACTGAATTGTTTGATTAAGAAGATTCGATCTCCTTTAATGAATCGAAGTTTTTCTTAAGGTTTCTTTCTATCATCACACACACATTCATAGTTCAAGGGCAAACACGTTATATCAGTCCACAACATAGTATACCGACTGATAATAAAAACTAAAGTAACAAAACAAAGAGACGAGAACTGTGTCAAACAGCCATAATTTCCACGCAGCTAGCCCGCAATAAAACTGTTTACAGGAAGCCTAGTTTTTACTAGTCTACATTATGATTGTAATACAAATACTAGCTTCCAGGAGGCCGATTCTCGCATGATCGAACTTAGTTTCGTGTGGTAATTCGATTACGAGTATTATTATACTGTAACGTATTACCGAAAAAATCAAGTAATGGGTGAATATCCCAAGTGTAATTTTTTTGCGTCCGGGCTGAGAATCGTCATGTACTAAAAAGATACACTTTTGTAATTTTTTTTCTTGAAAGTAAACTTTTGTATCCATACCAGGCCATAAATATAAATTGTATAAAATATTTCAGTTACTTGAAAAAAATTAAATTACCTCGCAATTCTAAGTTTGGTGGCTTGTCCGCAATCCGTTTTGCTGGATATTTCTCTCTCTATTTTCTGTCTAAAGAAAATTACAGGAAATTTTTCAAAATCATTTATTTTATTTACATTCGGATTAATTTTCCCATCTGCTGTTAGTGATATTTTCATATTTGGTGCGTTACCTAACCCTAGAGCATGACAAGATGGTCTGTCCGCGAAATTAACAATTTTGGTGGCATTTATGAAAGATACAACCTAACCCGCATAAACGAACAAAAAAAAATATTGTTCCCGACTCTCACTCCAGTCAGCCGGGCACTCACGCGCAGTGAAGACACAGGTGCGCTATCTCGTTGCGTTTTTTCGCCAAAAATGAAAGTATTCCATTTTTTTACCTCCGGACAAAAAATCTGCAATTTTGGTGTTCCTGTTTAAATTACTTTTTAGTTATTAATTTGTTGTGGCAATGCAGTGTTTTATGAACGCATGGTGTGCTTTTAAAGTGATATAAAGTTAGGTAGAATATCCGAAACAGTTTTTATTTTACGTATTTTTTTATATAAAATTTCAATTTTGGTGGTTTTGGTGGTAATTTGGTACACCAAAATTGCTTAACTAACACCAAAATTAGACGAGATCGAGAATTTCTATTGGCAGTTGTACACCTCAGTTGCCAAACCCGTTGATAGCCCTGTCAGAGATCCAAGAGCTATCCTAACCCGTCACTACACCAAAGACATCCCAGACATCAGCCTCTACGAGATTAGGATGGCCCTGAAACAGCTTAAAACAACAAGGCACCTGGCCAGGACGGAATCACATCAGAGCTTCTGAATGCGGGTGGAACACCTTCAGAGACTCTTTAATTCCGTGCTGCTAGAGGGCATGATGCCTGAGGCATGGAACAGGAGTGTGGTGGTGTTGTTCTTCAAACAAGGAGACATAACCTTATTGAAGAACTATAGACCCATCTCACTCCTGATCCATGTCTACAAGCTGTTCTCAAGAGTCATCACGAATCGCCTCACACGTAGGTTTGATGACACGCTAGATTTCGAAAAGGCTACAGTACCATAGACCACATCCATACGCTTAGGCAAATAATACAGAAGTCCGAGGAGTATAATATGCCTCTACGTTTAGCGTTTGTGAACTATGAGAAGGCCTTTGATTCGTTTGAAACTTGGGCGGTGCTTCGGTCTCTTCAGCGATGTCAGATAGACTATAGGTATATAGAAGTGTTAAAGTGTCTGTATAACAACGCCACCATGTCGGTACGCCTTCAAGCTCCTGGAATAGGAAGGATTCGGCATCAAAGTAAATGGCGAATACATCATACATCTCCGGTTTGTCGATGATATAGTCCCTGTGGCAAAGACGCTGGATGATCTTGGCACTATGCTCGAAGATCTTAAACGAGTATCCCAACAAGTGGGTCTTAAAATGAACATGGAAAAGACGAAAATTATGTCGAGTTCCCGTGTTGTACCCACTCCGGTATCTGTTGGGAACACAACTCTTGAAGTTGTCGATGCGTACGTCTACTTTGGACAAGTGGTCTAATTAGGTAGGTCCAACTTTGAGAAAGAAGTCAATCAACGAATCCAACTCGGCTGGGCAGCGTTCGGAAAACTGCGCAAGAGCGTCTTCTCGTCTCAACTACCTCAGTGTCTGAAGATCTCTTTTAAGTCTTTAACCAGTGTGTGTTACCTGTGATGACATACGGATCCGAAACGTGGTCTCTAACTATGGTAACTATGGGCCTCATAAAGAAGCTCAAAATCACACAACGAGCGATGGAGAGGGCTATGCTCGGTGTTTCTCTACGAGATCGAATCAGAAACGAGGAGATACGTAGAAGAACTAAAGTAACGGATATATCCCTACGAATCAGTTAGCTCAAGTGGCAGTGGGCAGGGCACATAGCGCGTAGAACTGATGGCCGATGGGGCAGAAAAGTTCTAGATTGGAGACCCTTCGACCAAAAGCGCAGCGTAGGACGACCACCGACAATGGACAGACGACCTTGTAAAGATCGCAGGATCGCACTGGATGCAGACCGTTTACAACCGGTCGCTGTGGAAAGCCGTGTGGAAGGCCTATGTTCAGCAGTGGACGTCCTTTGTCTGATAATGATGATGATGATGATTTCTAAAATTACGGCGGTTAATCATGGCGTTTTATTACTAAGCGCGGTTTCTCGCAACTTCATCTGGTGATTGTCTGAGGCACAGAGAGCTTAAACCATTGAACAACTTAGTTAGTTAGTTAGTTTGGCTGAGGTGTTTCCGCACTTAGCCTCACGATTGGGCCATTGTACGTATATCCCTCCTTTTTCATTCTAACCACCCCAGGCTCTCCCAGAAGGCTAGCAAACTGCCTAGATTGCTAAAGGACTCTGGGAATGTTGCCGGGGATTTGAGAAAGTTTGCCCGTTGTTCCATCACACCCATACACTCCATGAGCACATGCTGTGGTGTTTCTTCTGCCCCCATGCAACCTCTGCATAGGGGACTGTCTGTGACACCTATTGTGAATAGATGTTTGTTTAAGAGACTGTGGCCAGCTATAGTGCCTATAACCATGTGCAGTTTGTCTCTTGGTAACCGGATGAGGTTGCGGGCAAGCCTTTTCGAAGCTTCTGGAATTGCGTTCTTTGTTTAAAGATAGCCTGTAAGCATCCCACTGCTGGGCAAAGGCCTTACCTCAAATGTGAGGTAGTATGAGCTATACTCCACCACGCGGGCTCAGTGCGGATTGGCGGAGGGGTGTTTGCAAGGCAAGCGACCAACCTTGCTGTCAGATTTTTATCAAGCCGCCCATAGGGCCTCTGACTAGGCTTAACGACTAATACCAATCGATATTAGCCGGGACCAACGGCTTAACGTGCCTTCCGAAGCACGGAGATGCTCGTGATATACGTCACTTAAATGGTCGGAATGGTCACCCATCCAAACACCGACCGCGCCGAAAGTTGCTTAACTTCGGTATTACTACCAAAGCGCTGCCACCACTGCGCTACGAGCACCTCTCGCGTTCTTTGTTTGCCTGCAACCTTCACCATTTTTCCACTCTGCTTGGTGTGCTGCTTCGGTTTCTGCACGTAGCCAAGTTCTTATTTGGGCCTGCGGTATGGGTAGTAATGGTTCCGGGCCATATACTGTTGTCGCCGAGCCCCTCTTGGCTAGTTCGTCGGCAGCATCGTTGCCTAGTGAGTTACTGTGTCCTTTGATCCATTGCAAGGCTACCTCATTTGTGCTTGCTATGGATTGGAGTGCTTTATGGCACTCCCAAATAAGGACAGATTTGATGCTATTGTTTTGTAGGGCCTGGAGCACCGATGCGCTATCCGAGACGATTTTAATGTGTTGGTCTTTTACGTCTCTGGCTGCAACCGCCTGTGCTGCTCTGGTGATGCCGATACATTCTGCTTGAAAAGATTGTATTTAGCTTATCAAGAGTACTCGTAGTTGATATATTAATATTTAGGTCATTCGAGAAGACTCCAGCACCTGTACCCTGTGAGGTTTTGGATTATTATCATTGAACAACTATTACTAGCTCAAGGAACTGACACCACTAACAAATATCGTGCCTCATGAATTGACGCCACTGGCCATCAACTTATACAAAAGGTTTCTTATTCGAAATTCAAATTTCAAGGAATTCGTCACGATTTTGTCATTTTTGCTTGACATATAGCTTCTCTTTAAGTAGTAATAACAACTCACTGGCTAAAACCTACTGTGTGTATAAAGCGAGGTTCTCGGTACAGTGTACAGTGGTCAGCACACGGCACCGGTGTCACATCATTCTCCTCAAATCTGTCGAAATGTTGCAAATGATTTTGGTGATTCCTGTGTTTGTTTTGGATGGAAATGTTAAAAATTAATCGACAAAATATGACAAATCAGGTAGGTCGATGTGATACCGTGTGTACTACTCACTAAGATACTTATTATTAACATTCAAAACCAAAAACACAGAATGTTGCATTACCGTATCTGATGGATTTCTAATTTTGGTGCAGTTGATAAATTTTGGTGTCAGATTATCTAATTTTGGTGGCCTGTGACAATTTTGGTGGGTGATCAATTTTGGTGTTTCAAATATTTCAGAAATTATTATTATTATTTTAATTTCACTGACGTTTCATGTAACTGTAGACAACACTCTTGCTTATGATTAAACAAATTTAGCCGAAAAGTTATAAACTAAAATTACCACCAAAATTAGACAAAAATTCATGGTTGTTGAGATTTGCCCTAATATATCCACGTAAAAATACTTCCGCACGAAAGAAATCAAAATGCATAGAAATCGTGACCCGGATAAAGCAATAACTGTATTTTCTTTGAAAAAGAAAATTCGATCGGGGAACTTTTTTCGTATACGAACTGCACGAGAATTGGCCTCCTGAGGTTTGAGCTTGAAGTTGTGTAAAGTGATACTTATCTTTTTTCTGCGATGTTTTTACACATAAAGCTTACACTTTTTATGCTGAAAGTACTCATCATTCTCATATTTTATTATCTGGGTACGCGATTTCACTAAGTACTTACTCACTGAATCATCCACTCCTTTCACAACCATCTTACTTCACACAGTCCATCTTGATATCTTTATAGAATCCATCTGAAAAGGATTGTTACTTTTATAAATAAAATAATTGTCTAAAGATTACAGGTTGAAATATCTTAGTACTCTCGAGTTCACTGCAACCTTACATATTCGCTTGCACTTGACGTCATATTTTTTACGCATATTTGTGTCGTGTGTGCAACCGATTTTCGTTTGAAAGTGCAGCAGCCAGCAGATACCTCGACGTTAAATTCAATGGTTTTTCTTACGTAATCAGTCAGGTATCAAACGAATGCCGAGAGTCGCATAACAATGGAATTTTTATTGTGTCTCGTTTACACATACTTGACGAGTTAAGAGACAAGAGTCCCATAAAAATCTACCTCTTAGTAGACCAAATTAGGTTGAAGTTTTTATGAAGATTAAGGAAAAAACTCCACCGACTGAGCCTAGCTCTTAATTAGGTGATGATGAAGTTTACCAAATGTAAGACTGGACTTCACTAAATCACCTCCTTTAACCTGACAAGTATACTTATTACATAAATAAACAGTTCTTAAAATATTTGTTTGTTTCTATTAGCAGTATCGATCTGTAAACTACACAGAAATCAAAACAACAGACCTTGACCGTCTATAGACGATGCTCTGAGATGTAACGTAGTTCCTCCAAACTTGTTTTGATTCCAAACTGCTATGATTTTCGTGGAAATACTCAGGTTTTGTTAGAGGAAATATGGGTAGTCTAGTGTTGTAAAATAACTTGTATCTGTCTAGAATACTTAGGTAAAGAAAAGTTATTAGAACTTCTACAAGGTCTGAGTATCATCTCAACTTGAACATTAAATAAGTAGGTATTCGTTTTTTCAGTTTGGCCTCGAGTGAGATAAGGTTTCTGTTGGACGACCTCGTCTTATGAAATTTAAGAACCTATGAAGGCACAGCTTTTGTAACGTGATTAGTCGTGAGAAGAAGCACGCTCATAGACATACATGATGGCTTCTATTTATTAATGTTCTATTAATTGCCTACATTATAATTCTTCATTTGTTTTTTCCTTCGTCCAGCTGATTATATTCTTCCTCCTCCAGCACCACACCTTAAACGCCTCCAGTCTCTCCCTATCTTTCTTGGTCAGGGTCCTCATTTCTCACCCATGGAGTTTTTTTTTTCAACATAGGTCTTTAAACTTTTGAGTAAAATTTTATCCAAAAAAATTTAAAATATTGTCATTTTCTGACTAAACTGTCAAAGATATTGATGAAAAAAGATTTTGGCTACACAGTTCAATTATGCAAAAAATATAATAATTCAGAAAAACATTGATTTTCGCTATATTAAGATAACGGTGACAAGAAAAGTGAAGTAAGTCGAATTTAAAAAAGAATATAAATTATTGAATAACTCTTAAACCATGAGACTTTTCTTAACCCATGTTGGCCTATTCTGATAGATCATGACCTCATCCATCTACGGTTTTCGGTTGAACTACTACTTACGGGACACCCTGTATAATGTAACTAGCGGCCCGCCCGCGACTTCATACGCGCGTTTTAGTTTTACTCCGTTCCCATAGATCGTAGCGAAAATTTATAAGCCTATACGCATTAAACTATAACCTTCCCTGATAAATTAGCTATCTATCATATTTTATAACCTTACCAATAGTTCCTGTGAGTAGCGCGTTCAAATAAACAAACAAAAACATCTAGTTTTAAATATAATAGTTCTAGTTTTAAAAACATCTAGTTTTAATAATATACAAAGAAATGCGTACAGATAAATGTTATATTTTATGTACACACAACACATAGCCCGGTATAATGGTCAAACTTACACAGGGATATAATCTTTTTATTTTACAACGAATTGGAAATACTTCGTACGCCCTAAAGTCAATCGTATCGTTATTTCGGGTACTAAAATGACCAGGCTACTCTCTGCGCTTACACAGCATCATGCCACATACAGGCTGTGGGAGAAGCAAATTCCCTCAAGTCTTCTCCCGCTACCTTAAAAGTTTGAATTTGAGCTTTGTTTATGGTTATTGGATAAAGCGAATACCTACTCTACTTTCTTGAATTCAAATCGTAAATTAAAAGTGACAATGTAAAGATCTACGCCACCATCATCATCAACATCCAAGAGCCGTCCACTGCCTTTGATTAAAGTAAAATAGCGGAAGATAGGTGACGCGCCACTCGAACGTGGACCGCTAAAATCAGGCCCCCGTCGCCTAATTGCGTCCAGTTACAATCGGGATTGCGTGCGCGGATGACATACGTTAGACGTGTGACGTGAGGAGAAAAATATTATTTTTTCGGGTTAAACGTAACCAAAATGCCTTCGTGTGCTTTCATACGTTGCCCAAACCATACTAAAAGGAAAAACTAATCGCATGGAATCACATTTCACTCGTAAGTACACGAAAACTTTAATTTCTAAATTTATTTGTAAACGCAGTCTTTTTTTGACAGCCATTTTTCAGGGCGAGATAGAAATATACGATTCATTGATGTGCGACCAGTTAGGTATGATGATGATTGATGACACATAACGCAACAAATGCTGCTTGTTGAGATTTGTCTACGCGGTACCGTTAGCATAAAATGTCGATCATAATAAATTTATATAATTTAACTTTTACCTGATATTGATTGTTGCTTCTTGATTAATTTTTGTAAAATAGTATTCAACTTCAATAATGTAAACAATAAAATAATTATGTACTCAAGTTTGTTACAAAAATGACTGTATTAACGTGAAGCTTTTTTTAAATACGCACCTAATCTGTATAATTGCAGGTCTCTTACGGATACATCGTTGCGTGACGTCAGCGCCATCTATTCATCATGTCAACTGCAGCGGTCCAAGTAGTTATTCATTACAAAATAAATTAAACTTGGAAATCATTAATTGGAAAAATCATGTTTTAACAATATTTAAAAATAAACCTATATTTTGTTTTATTTTTGGTAACTTTACTCACCAAACATCACTCGACATTTCAAAATAGTAAAGTAATAATAACAAGTAATTTATTAGTTTTCACAAAAAACATGGAACACAATTCCGATCCGATTTGTCTGCTGACGCTTCTTGATTCTTATTGCAAGGAGACGTCAACGTGACAAGAGACATCTCAAAGCGCGCGTTTGTTTCGCTCGCACTACCGTCGTAAGAAATGGGTTTGTCTCTGTCGTCAGTAGCGTAAAGTTACACAGCTGTGTGGGTATCTTGTATGTAGTAGTGAGTAGTGCCATTTTTTAGCTGACAATTAGTATGACATGCCGTATCTTCCGCTATTTTACTTTAATCAAAGTCCACTGCTAAACATAGGTCCCCCACGAAAAGTTTGCAGGAAAGTTCCAGATACCTTTCGACCACAGGAGCAGCGTAGAATGTCCACCGAAAATATGAACATACGATCTGCAATCTACACTGGACACAGACCGATTGATACCTACGCTGTTTAAACACAAAAACATATTATTTACTATTTCTAAGGAATAAAATCTCTTCTCGAGAGCAACATCAATAACAAACATGTTGTTGATGAGAGGTCAAAATGCAATATTACAGTAAGATTAATTTCGGTAGACACATACAATAAATTAGAAATTACACGACCTCACAAAACGTCCATAGCACAACAGTTTTCTTGAATGACAACCATAGACAGATGTCTGTCATAAACACATCATAGGCTTCTAGGCTATGATCTCTACCAAGAAGGAACATTGAATTTTATAACTCCAACACTCTCCCTTAAAATTCAATGTTTCTTTAACATAATACTTTTAAACAAAACTAATATCACAATTAAACCACTAGGTTTTAACTTAAAAACAATTAATTACCTCCATTAGGTACAACAATAATGAATTTTATAATTCTATTACTCTCCCCTAAAATTCAATCAATGTTTCTCAAATAAAAAAAAACTTTTGAACAACATTATACATAACAATATGTTTTAACAACATAACACAATTATTCATCATAACAACAATAAACTAATCAATAAAATTTTATTTAGACGTCTTAAACATATTTCTTAAATTCTCAAATTGCTTTATCAGCAAAGCCTTTGTCATGATGTCTGCTATCTGTTCACAACTCTTTCTGGAACTTCCATATTTATTTCTTCATTTAGTTCACCATAAAGAAATGCAGTTGTATCATCAAGTTGGCGAATGCTATAATTATTTCTAGCTGAAACAGAAAGAAGAATTGAATCCATACGCGTTATAGGTGCAAATGTTCCATTAAAATCTACTCCTTTCTTCTGATTAAATCCTCTGGCACACAATCGAGCCTTGTAACGAATTGATTTTCCATCTTCATCTTTCTTTAGCTGGAACACCCATTTTGAATTAATTGGCTTTTTATCGATAGTTTCCTTTTCAACCAATTTCCAAGTTCCGTTCTCCTCATGAGCCAATAATTCTTCTTTAAATGCTTCTTTCCACTTTACTGAGTCTTTACATGTAATAGCTTCATTATAGGTTACTGGTATACAAATTTCTGACATATTTATTTCATAAATTTCAGACTGAGGCTGTTCTGCAGTCATTACAATGTCACCAATTTCACTACCTCTTATTACTCTGTCTTCTACTGTAGAAACTTCAATATCAGACTGAGTCTGTTCATTAGTCATTACAATGTCACCAATCTCACTATCTCTTATTACTCGGTCTCTCGATTCTCTTTTTTCAACTTGATTAAGAGTTGATGCATTTTGTTCATTTCCAAGAGGTTGTTCTTTAT
The DNA here is from genome assembly GCA_963584085.1 of Pyrausta aurata. Lineage (NCBI taxonomy): Eukaryota > Metazoa > Arthropoda > Insecta > Lepidoptera > Crambidae > Pyrausta > Pyrausta aurata. The sequence goes on from OY757274.1 coordinate 5,014,955, forward strand.
AACAATCTAATTCGTTAATTATTCTAACACTTCTCATTTCTCTTTCTGCTCGCCCATTTTGTTGTGGAGTATATGGAGCTGTGCGTTCGTGAGTTATGCCTTTTGATTCCAGAAATGATTCAAATTCCCGATTTACATATTCGTCCCCATTATCAGTATGAAGTATTCCAACATCTCTCTGAAACTTATTTTGGATCTTGGCGTTAAATTTCTTAAAATGATCCAATACTTCATTTTTGTTTTTCATAAAATAAACTTCACGATAACTGGTCACACCATCTTTAAATAAAACAAAATATCTCTTTCCAGAAATTGATGGTTCTTCCAATGGACCACATACATCACTGTATATAATATCACCTGGTTGTGATAATTCCCTTTTTGACTTCTTAAATGGTAATCTTGCTTGTTTACCATATTGACACGCTTCACATGTAAAGTTTTCAGATTTCTGCACTGTATTACATTCATCATTTATCATAGTTTTAATATCCAAATAATACAAATTATTATTGGTATTCATCTTAGCTTGGATAACCAAAACACCATCCTTATAAATTCCAGCACTATTTTTCTTTTTAATAATCTCAAATCCTTTTGTTATAATAGCGCCTTCAGAAAATAAATTTCTGTGAAGTTCTGGTACATATAAAACATTTGTAAGCTTAATTTCTTCTGTTTTTCCATTTATCATTGCTTGTGCCATTACTGTACCTTCACCTTCAATACGCAAAATCTGTTGATTACCCAATTTCACAGAAGCATTCTTATGGCTATTCAAATTTAACTCACAAAAGTACTCCCGCCTGTTTGTCATGTGTACAGATGCTCCACTATCAAGTAACCATAGTTCACTTTCATCAAAAACTGCATTATTCAGAGATGACATGAATGCCAATGTATTACTTTCATTCTGTATCTTCTTAGGAGCTTTGCAATGTCTCGCAAAATGACCTCTTTTGCCACAATTGTAACAAGAAAACCTATTCCTGAATTCTTCATTATTTAAAGTAAACCTGCTTTTGTTTTCTGTATTACCATAAGTAAACCTGCTCTTGTTTACTCTATTCTCATTATGTTTGTAATCAATTTTAGAAGAAGAAGCCATCAAAGCAATCTCTTCTTCTTCTTCTTCACCCTTCATATAATATGCTTCCTCATCCAAAAGCCTACTTGTCAAATTATTGATGGTTTGCTTTGCAGGATCTAAAGACATCCACGCTTGTCGCAGCATTCTGTATTTGGAAGGCAATGTACTTAAAATCTTCGTGATAATTGCCGTTTCACTGATACTCTCACCAGTATCTTTTAACCTCTGTGCTAGACTCTCTACATTTGCAATATGCTGTGCCATACTCTCATTTGGGTTCATTTTATATTGATAAAACTTTTCGTGAATCATCATTTGATTCATTTCAGATTTCATTTCATAAATTGAGTCTAATTTATTCATTATCTCCTTCGCCGTTTTACAATTCTGTATTAACGAAATTTGTTTCATATCCATATTCGAAGTAATAATATACATGGCCATTCCATCATTCTTTAGCCAATTCTCATCTTTTTCATCTAGATTCATATCAATTCCTTTGGCTTTTAGTGCTATCTTAATTTGGAATTTCCATTGTGCGTAATTCGTGCCATTGAAACAACCGGCATTTGTTTTCACGGCTTCCATATTGAGTAAGTAATTTTTATGTAATTTGTACCTGAAATACTTTCTTACAAATTGCGGCCCATAACCTGTTGATGAGAGGTCAAAATGCAATATTACAGTAAGATAAAATATATTTCGGTAGACACATACAATAAATTAGAAATTACACGACCTCACAAAACGTCCATAGCACAACAGTTTTCTTGAATGACAACCATAGACAGATGTCTGTCATAAACACATCATAGGCTTCTAGGCTATGATCTCTACCAAGAAGGAACATTGAATTTTATAACTCCAACACATGTGTCAAATATTCTGTCTCAGATATGTCAAATGACTGTCAAAAATGAAATATAAAATATTTTAATCGAAAGCACTAAAAAGTATTTATATCAAATTCAAAGCAAATCACCCCCATAATAACTTTGCACCCCTTTTTAACCCCCTTATGAAATGAATTTCAATAAAATACAAAATTAGTCTTCCGTCAATTTTGTAAAACAATGTGTATGCAAAATTTGAAGTAGATTGGACCAAGGGATCTGGTTGTCCCATACAAACTTTGCACCCCTTTTTGACCCCCTTAGAGGTGGAATTTCTGAAAATCCTTTCTTATCGGATCCCTTCGTCATACAAAGAACACACCCTCCCAGTTTCAGGTCTCTACAATTAGCGGTTTAGGCTGTACGTTGATCCATCAGTCAGTCAGTCAGTCAGTCAGTCAGTCAGTCAGTCAGTCAGTCAATCAATAAGTCAGTCATTCAGGACAAAGCATTTTATTGGTATAGAAGATGGCGTAAAGTCCAAAGTAGAGCTGTAAACCTTTTTGTTATGATAGTCAAAAACTCCGTTGAGTCGGAAATCTGTCACAAAATATAAAAAAAATATCATGACAAGCTTTTATGACATTTCGCGGTATTTTTGCACGCGACTAATACGATTTTGATAATGGATTTAGAGTTTCGAAATGAATTTAATCGATAGTGCTGTAGATTGTATTTAATCCTATATTGTTTTGTAAAATACTTACCGTGTTTTTGATTTTGATTACAGGGCACAAAGGATAAAACATAATTGGATATTCAAAGTTGTCTCTACGTGTACTCTACTCTATATTTGTACCAAAATCATATTTAATTTGAAACGGTTAGTGTGAAAACTGATTTACTTACATATTTTTTATTCTACTACCCCATGCTATATACCTTGTTTAGTAATTTTTACAAAACAATTAATATCTAGAACCACCGACCTTTACAAGCCACTGATTCGGAATAAGCGCTTCTCGTCGTCTTTTCTAATTCGCACAGCAAAAATTTGGAACTCTTTAACCGCATCAGTGTTTCCAATTGAGTATAACCCCAAAATTTTCAACGAATTGAAGTAGCGTAAAGTGAACTGGCTTCTTCTGGGTGAGCTCGCTCCATCGTCGTCTCTGTCTAAGCCACGTCTGATCTAGTCTGGAGACAAGAGCGAACCCATTTCATATAAAAAAATAATCAAGGGAGGGACGCATGTTGCGCGTTTAGTTGGTTAGACAACTAACCTCTTACCAGTAAAAGAGAGTGCACTGCAACACACTGTAAGATTTATTTATTTTATAAACTTTATGCACAAAACATAATATTGTACGTATGGCGGACTTAATGCCAAAAGCATTATCTACATAGTCAACCATACGTCTGAACAGAGAAAATACAAGCAGTGCAAATAAAGTTATAGAGACAAGAAAAGAGTAAAGCGATAAACATGACAATAATACGAATAAGATAAGATTGGCCACCATCATGGAAATGGTTCTACCTAATAACTAGAATTATACCGCGAAATTGAGACCTCGCCTGCGGGGCTAAGGGATGCGGAGAGCGCGGTTAGTGAGCGGCGCGGGCAGGTGTTTCCGCGCCGCCCGCACCCCTCGCACGACCAGCTATCGCCTCCACAGCGCCCCTGTGCCCCGCAGGCGAAGTGTCAATGAAGCGGTTTACCTATAAGCCCAGTATTTTTCAGACCAGATACACCAGGAATGATGAATGCGCTCCGAGCCATGTTCGGTGTGTGCAGCAGCTCGGCGGAGAAGGGGGAGGTTCACGACACGGTGCGCAGGATCTTTGGCAACGACATGATCATGAAGGACAACACCGACCGCCTGTATCAGTGAGCTAACTTATTCTAACTAAAACTGCCCTTTGGCTATAAGTAAACCGCTTCATTGAGCGGGTTGCGTAAGAGGGCTCACGCAACCCGTTCTCGTCGCCCCCCGCGCCCCTGTGCCCCGCAGGCAAAGTCTAAATTTCGTGGTCTACCTATACCTATATATTATGTACGCTCTTAGCATTCAGAACGACACACGGCGAATGATACTATTTTACAAATGTATAGCATCGGCGCAAGCTGAACGTTCGTGTAGCCGCGTTCAAGCCACAAGCTGCAAGAGTCACCTGTGTTACATTGGGACACATGGGCTTTGAGTATATTTTTGATACAAGTTTTTTTTGTCCAGGAGAAATAAATACATCAGCCACATCCGAGAAAACCTGCCAAAGTTGTTGGAGACTAAAATAACCAATCCGAAAACAAAGACGGCAAAGAAAAATGCACCCATCGTTGTTGAAGTAAGTTATGATAACCTGGACTCTATATTTAAGTTATAATCAATTAGCTGGTAAACTTCCCAACTAGGGCCCCTGCAATAATATAAGCATATGCTTGGATGATAATAGTGAAGTGTCCACACAGCCAGGCCACTTTGCTGTTTGTTGGCTTGTCAGCCAGACTTGACAAATATTATGCAATTGATGATGCTGCTAACCTGACTGACAGTAGCCTTTATGAATGCCACCGGCTCATGCCACCGGGCTAAGTAGATCCACCACTAGTCAACAAAAACAAAAAATAGTTTTAAAGTAACAAAGAAAATACAACCGTAATACTTAGGTAGGTATATCCATCGTAGCATTAAGAAAATGAATTATTTTCAGAACCCTACAGAAAATGGAGACGAAAGGCCCGGACGCGTTGGACCTAAACTCGTTGTCTTTGATGCCTCCACCGGTGCTTGGTCTTGGTCTACTTGCAAAATCTTTATAGAACATCATTTCAACCTTGACACATAAAACTGCTTGTGATAGACACGACATTACTCAATACCTATTTGTTTTCATCACCACGTACATACTGATTTATTTACTAGTATCTGAGTTGCGCGCAGTACTTTTAATCTTCCATAAAATTCATACGTATTTTTATTGAGTCATCCACTCATTTTATTTTACTATATATCACTGCTTCACACAAACATCTTTCACATCATCTTTTCTCTCATGCATATAAGCATCATAAGCATGCCACACAGCGCGTTGCGACGCCCAATGTTTCAACGCACCGTTTTACAATAACAACGGCGACGATCCGATGTCCGGACGTATAATAGCCTTAAGCGGCGCCTGAGACTTCGCCTGCGGGGCACAGGGTGCGCGGGGAGGCGACAGCACTACCCGCACCCCTCACGCAACCCACGCCCTCGTACCCTGCTGGCGAAGTCTCAATAAAGCAGTTTACCTATAGTGTTGGTTCGCTCTAAGACATAGCAACAAAAAATTTAATAGTAGTAGAACTTAATCAATCACTATTTGCTATTGTCAGGTACCGGTCGACTAGTGCTAGTGGGCGATGAGCGGGTCAGTGTCCAGGGTCTGTCAAGCTTCGCCACCATCAGGGCTACGGCGTGTGTGTATGCGGGGAAGTGGATGTATGAGGTGCAGCTGGGCACTAAGGGGATCATGCAGGTAAGTTTTTGACGCCGATGACTAAATCTCAGCAATACGAATAAAAAGCAATAAGACACAGGTCGACCAAGTAAAATAAGTAAGGTGGGTTTGTGACAATGCAAACGCAACACTGCTTTATTTTTCCAGCATCAGAAATTCCTCTTATTTTTTTATCTATATAAATAGAGTCCAACATTAACACTTGCTAAGAATTATATCCTTCTGCACAAAAAGAACAGTCTGCCTGCTATCTTTAAACCAGCAATTAAATCTTGCTCCTATTAGATCGACGGTTATAACAACCATATCCCTGTTACCACAGATATTATAATACTAGTTACTAAATCAAAATTGCTAAGCGTTTTTTCACGCTACACCGTAGCATATAGATTAGATAGTGCCATCCACGAAGGCGCGCCCCACTCTTTTTTTGATTGAGGAAGGTGCGGGGTGCGGGGGGAGACACGCGCGTCAGTTGCGAGCCAGCCGTCATTCAAATATTCAGACTCTTCACGAAAGTGGCTCTGCTTAAATTATTTTTAAAATGTCAAGGATAACCCAGTGTGTTGTACTAAAAAATTACCCTGATATAATATACTGTCATTATTTAATTTACTGAAAGAATTTTAATGGCAACTTAAACACCATAAACAATTTTAAATAAAAAAAAAACATGTGGTAACTTATAATATTACCGGGATGTACTTTATCGGGGAAGGCTATAAAACATTACGCTAGGACCTACGTGTACGAAGGAAAAACAATTCACGCGTATGAAGTCCCGGTGGATCGATGGTTCTCTTATAAAGAAAGTTTTTAATCATTTTTTAAAATGTTATAAAACGTTCTTACGTATTTCGTTTACGTCTATAGTAAAAATGATGCTTGTGCAGTTTAAAATTAATATATTACTTTTCTAGTAACTAACCATACCTACTTAAAACCATATCCAAGTAGAGCATCTTTCCCTTTGAGTGTATTTTTTGAAGTGTGCTTGTCATTCATTAGTCATTATAATGTTCCAAATTTAAGGCCGTCTTATTCCGTCAAATTATCTCATAAGCCCCGCCCCCTTGTTAAAAGTGCGGGGCGCTTCCCCCACCAGCGCCCCCGCACAAAACTTTTTCTGTCAACTTTGTCTTACAAATCTCGTGTATAATTAAGCCATCTAGTGTTTATTTAAGGAACAAAATTTTCTTAAATAAGATACTTCATGCGCTTTTGTAAGTAACATACCCACGCCATCTAGCAGAACCCCTAAGAACTTTTACAAAATGGTTTCTTTAGTACACCATACATGCTTTTTAGTCTAAACGTTTATCGAAAGAACAAGGAACGCAAAGAGTGGCATTTCATTCTCACACGACTGGTCAGCACTTTATGCCAGCAACCTGTAACCATTATAAAAACAAGAAAGAATATCCGATAACATTTATTATATTCTTTATTGCACTTATAAGATGTACAGAAAATAGGTACAAGAAGTCACAATGTGAACAAAGGTGGGCTTATCCCTAAAAGATACCTCTTCCAGCCAACCCATAGGTGTAGGAAATGTAATGTAATAACATTTAGGTGGTTTATATTAAGATCCTTTTTGTCGACACAGTTATAGTCTCACTACTATCTTCCATCAGTCTTCCAATTGATGATGACTGAAGACCATTACAGATATGGCACTTCAAATTTAGGGTTCCGTACAAACCAGTAGGTATATAAGTCAAAGTTCACCCATCACGAGAATTTTGTCATGGTTTTTTTTTACACACTGAAATTCATAACATTTCAAATCATCATCATCATTCTCTTGCCCTGTTCCCAGTTTATCTAGGGTCTGCGCAGTATGTTTCACGCTTGCGTTTAACATTACAAATATGGAAAGCTAAATTAAAGACAAAGGTTTCTTTATCGTTTCAGTAATCCTTTAATAATATCAAAGCTTTTTATTTACTAGTCGTCTCCCGCGACGTCGCCCGCGTATATTTTGGATGTCCCGTGAAATGGTTCAAGTAAATTAATGGTTTAAAGTAATTACTATCGAGGTCACCCACACCACGCTTAAAATACTCGCTTAATATCAGCCTGAACTATAAAAATTACTTGACTATCATGTGTTAGAAAGTAAGAAAATAGTAAGGCAAAAGTAGTTAGTAGTAATCTCTCATTTAGATGCAATACTTTTTTCGGCGAAGTTCACTATCAAATATACTGAGCATTGAACTTGGCTATCATTTTTCACATTGATGTTTTTGTTGGGATATCATAACTTTTTATAGAAATATTTATTTGCTTATTCATAAATCATTAATACATATTTTGTGCAAGCTTCCATCCACTTAATTATAACGGTTTCAGACCCTACAATTAAAAAACTTTCTTTTGTTTTCAGATTTTTTCCTTCGCTTACACATTATTACCTAGCTAGGTGCCATATTTCAACTGTCTAGGTTTGTTAATTAGAGCACCGCACCCACACAATTACTTTGATAAACCATATATGGTTTTGCCATGTTTGACTTTTTGTAGTCTAGCTTATAGACCTTTTTTACTATAAAACTGTAATTTGGCATGGGTTTCTTTATATGCTAATCACACCGCCTAAAATATGTATTTTAAAATATTTTTGGGACACCTCCCTACAAGGAATGAATTATGATGAGCATGAGTTCCTACACCGAAAGGGCAACACCAGGGTTTATCTCATGAATCGTGATAGTAAGACAGTTGAAATTTTCAGGAAGGATGTATTCATGTTGCCGTTGAAAAAACAAAAACTTAAAAAACAGTTTTTTTTTTCAGGTTGCTCTCATACAACTTATCTACTCTGATAATGATAATAATGAGGGGCTGCCCCATTATTAGGACTTCATATCTTTTGTATGGGACTCCCTGACAACAGATATGATGTTTATGCCATTTTCATAGATAATGGTACGGAACCCTTCGTGACCCCGAAGCGCCATTTCGCGCTAACTACAAGATTAATAGAATTATTATGTGTCACAAACACCAAAGTTGTTTTGGATATTCAGTAACAGCAATTTGAGGAACGGTTATAAAAATAAAATTAAGACAGTCTCCACACATTTTCGACAGAACAAAATTGAAAAAATTATTCAGATTTGACATTTCTGAATGCAAATATAATTGGATTATACTGAGTAATCTCCATGTTCGTCGCTCAAGTCCATGTCACCAAATAAGAGATAGATAGTCAATGCATTATTACTACACGATTCAGAAAATGTGTACGTACGTACGTAAATAACATGGAAACCTGAGTTCCATACACGAAGAGAGCTAGACCGACCTTAACTTAACCTCCAATGTTTGTATTTTGTCACAGGAGTCTAGATGTAAATAAATAAATAAAATTAATATAGACCTATCACCCTTTGATTAAAGTTACTTTAATCAAAGCTATCACCTAATAATTTTCTCCCTCCCTCAAATAATATTTCCTCATATAATATTCATATAATATTTTCTCGTCTCCAATATACTAGAGTCACCAGGGCACAGCTTTAGCATTTGAGATTACTGCTAAACCTACAGTTATGGTTTAGCTCTGATTTTTCCATATATAGTCCAATCAATGAAGCTTTTGTCACCCGAATAATTCTCCCGTCGTTGAAACTTGGCACATAGTGAAAATAAGTAATACAGATTATAGATATACAATAATCCAATGATTTTTTTTACAAGAAGTTAGGTATTTATACCTAAACATGGAAATCGTTTATAACTCTCTGTGAAAAAATTCTCAGTCTGAAATTGTTCGTGTATACGTATGTATGTATAAGTTAGAATAGGTAAGAATAAGAATCCAATATTTTTTCGATTTCCGAGATACTCAAAATTAAACTTTTTGCATTTTGCTCTATAACTTCTACCAAAAAAATTCTCTGCTCATTTTTGTTTTTTAATATGGTTTTATTTACGTATATAAGTAGCTTTAATAAGTTATCCAAAACATTTTCCGTTACAATATTACAATTCTTATTATTACTTAATTATGACTCGTGAATAATTGCTCAGGCAAATTAAATGCGTTTCTTAGTTAGGGGTCGCTCTATTGCAGTAGATTTTTCAATAATCCAATGAAAATTCCACTAAATACCAAGTTTTTAAAATATCAATAACGGGTAATATTGAATATAACCGCCACTTAGAACCGACCGGGCGCGCGGCAGTGTAGTGGTGCGTGTGCTCATATCTAAAACGTACTGCAGTCAGTCTATCTGTATAAAAAAATGATGCAAGTGTTTGTAGGTAATAGCTGTCACCCGCGATAGCCCAGCAGCTAACTTAGGTGGTCTTGGAACTTGGGCACACGGGTTCTAATCCCAGTGCATCACATCGTATGTTATTTATTTGTATGTATGTTCTTATGAGTTCTTTTTCCTTTTTTTTAACCAAAATATTGTGTTTTTGCAGTGATTATTTGCCAGTCAAATTCAGTCCTTATATGTTAGGACGTAAGGCTTATTTTGGCGGACGACTGACAGCGGAGTCTGGAACGCGGCGTGCGTTTATTGCGATTTCTGTCGGGCGAAAGTAGTTCTTATTTTCATAAGCGGAAGGCTTGTAGTCGGCTGTGATGGATGATTGAGAATTCTAGAATGCCGTCTATTGTATTTCGGCGCCCGCGCACTCCATAGCTATCGTATAACTATAGTATACTATTATTCAATTATTGTGACGGTATTTAGCGCGCGGTCCTTAAAAGTCATTCTGTACAAAGAAAGACATTTCAGTTTTCGTTCATCTCAGTTACCTACTTGACCAATCAGAGGACAACGACTCAACGCAATATAATAATTACGTAAAGAGTTTAACGAGAAATGAAATAAAAAGATGAACCAAGAAATAATTAAACGACGGTGGAAAAGCAAAAGGCTTAAGCGACACTTTGACATATATTGGTCTTAATACGTTCCGGGACAGTGAACGCCTACAGGCGTGAAAACAATAAAACATCTATTGTGTCTGGAGTAGTGTCCCGGAACGTGTTAACTTAGTTGTAATCAGCAAGATTTTCTGCGTCGTTTGAGCTGGGTTTGGTGTAAATCAGGATTATTGTAAAATATGATCATAGAATTTAACGGAGCATATTGAATGAATGAATGACTTTCTTTATATCGGACAATGGCATCCATAATAATAAATAAACAATTAAAATTACAAATAATGAATATCAATTAAAAATTACATTTGATTAAATAAAATTAAAGCATGATTTTTTTCTATTAAAATCTGGGTAGAACATACATTAACGATCTGATTAATGAAAAATATGACTGCCCCATTACCTATAGATTCAATGGAAATCAAAATACTGTTGGTTCCTCCCCCGCAATCTGCATAAGCAAGAAGCCTTTGTACTTTAGGCGTTGCAGAAACAGCATCCTAAAGGCTTTATTGAATGTCAATTTAAGTGCCTTTAGTGCCTTTTGCGTATAGCTGACCCAGAGGGAGCCCGAGTAGAACAACTGGCAGTGTTTGAGGTTAAGACCTCCGTATGTGTTTTTGACATTTAGAATAGATTTGAAATTCTTTTAGAGAAGAAGAAATGACAGAAAAACATTCATGGTCAGATTGATTCCCGATTTCCGATTAGTTATCTGTTTACATTGTTTCTTAATAAAGTGAATATTTAATCAGTACCTACCTATTTTTTAATTCCAAATTATTTAATCTGCAAGTAAGAACAGGCAGTATGCTTTAAGGAGAGTTAACTTCATTACTACATCGAGCAAACCAGCATATTACTCCGGAATGCCAAGGCGTATTTAAAAAAAAATTGGATAAGCGACACCAAAAGTCTACTTATTAATAATAAATATTGTTGGTTTTCTAATTTTGTTGTTGTATTTATAATTAAATTTATTTTATATTTGATTCAAGTGATTAAACTAGACTGGTTGCACCCGCAATCAATTAAAAACAAATTAATCATTGTTTATGTTTGTTTAGTTTACAGTTCTCATGTTACTTAAACACCTCACAAAATATTAAAGGAAACAAATTAAACGTAACACAATGAACTGATTTTTGCGTTTTTTGTCTATAATCTGGCAAAGGTTGGGTGGGGCATATTTGTTGCACCCGCGACAGCAGTTTGAATTTTCCTCTTGGCTATTGAAATTATGTTTTAAAATCCTTTTAAAATCCTCCTTAACTAATATAATATAAAAAACATGTAAAATGTAGTCTGTTATACATTTATTTCATTAAATAAGTTTTTTAGCTTTATTCACCGCAAAAAATTACCATAACTCAAAGTCTGAATCAAAAGTTCTATTAGTACAATTTTATGGGATATCGATATCTGAATAGTTAATATATTTTTCAGCTCAGGGTGATTCCATTTTCACGGGTGCACCATTTAGAGGCATGTTTTAATTTCGTGTAGTGAAATAAAAAACTTATTCATTGAAATTAGTCTATGAAAGACTACATTTTATATGTTCTCTATATGTATATTAGTTAACAAGAAATTTAAAATATAATTTCAATAGCCAAGAGCAAATTCAAACTGCTATCGCGGGTGCAACAAATATGACCGAACCTTTGCCCGATTATAGACAAAAAACGCAAAATTTGATCTTTGTGTTACGTTTAACACGTTCGCTGCAATATAAGGCTTAAAAACCCGATGCATGTATTTCCTACTCTGTGCGGAAGTAAGAAACAGTAAACTTCCCCTGGTGCGGCGGCTCTGTAATGAGCATTTCTGTATGTTCAAAAGAGACAAGTATAATTTTGGGTTTACTATCTTAAGAGCTACTCAAAAAAGCAAGAAAATAGTGCTAAGGCCTTTCGGCCTGATACCGCACTAAATGATTTTTTTTTCGATTCCTTGCGGGTAACGGGCCGAAAGACCCATCATAGAATACAAGGTCATTTCACCCCTTCCCGCACTGTTATAGGTAATTGAATTGTTTACTTAATTTTATTATAGCGGGAACGGACGTAAATACGATACTGCATTATTGAGTGTTTGTTTACGTTTTTACATGGTTTTATCGAAGTTTAATTGTTTAATATTTCTCGGCCAAGATGTATGATGTAGAAATATGTTAAAAGTGAATGTTCTGATACAGACAAATCAAAGTGGAGAAAGGTGTTTGTGTAAAATATTTTAATAATCTTTTTTTCTGTGTAGTATGTAAGAACTGCCTCGGTGGCGCAGCGGTAAAAGGGTCGCATTTTTAAGCGACGGCTGCGCCAGAGGTCCCGGGTTCGATTCCCGGGACGGGCCAAAAATATGTACCTGGGTTTTTCTGTTCAGAAATACTCAGGGAAGGTCGGAGTTTGGAAGTTGGCGGTGTTTCACCCCCGTGCCTCGAATAGCACGTAAAGCCGTTGGTCCTGCGCCTGATCTCTCTCCGGTCGTGTCAGATTGCTGTCCCATCGGGCTATGAGAGTGAAAGGAATAGAGAGTGCACCTGTGTTTGCGCACACACTTGTGCACTATAATAATGTCCCGCGCAGTCGGTTAGTCGTTGTGACTGGCCACCGTAGTCGAAATCGGCTAGGGAGACTATTATTATTATGCAAGAAATTATAATTACTGCGTTGTATGCTTTTATTAAAAAACTTATCTCTTTTTTTTAAAATAAATTACACTAAAAATATTATTTCGATAACTTATACTTATTTCCCAACACTAATACTTATTGAAATAAACCAATAATTCGGTGCGGTTTCGGGTTATAAGAAATTATCGCGGGTGCAACCAGTCTAGTTTAATCACTTGAATCAATTATAAAATAAATTGAATTATAAATACAACAAAAAAATAGAAAACCAACAATATTTATTATTAATTAGTGGACTTTTGGTGTCGCTTATTCTATGTTTTTTTAAATACGCCTTGGCATTCCGGAGTAATATGCTGGCCCGGAGGTTTGCTCGATGTAGTAATGAAGTTAAGTTAACTCTCCTTAAAGCATACTGCCTGTTCTTACTTGCAGATTAAATAATTTGGAATTAAAAAATAGGTAGGTACTGATTAAATATTCACTTTATTAAGAAAAAATGTAAACAGATAACTAATCGGAAATCGGGAATCAATCTGACCATGAATGTTTTTCTGTCATTTCTTCTTCTCTAAAAGAATTTCAAATCGATTCTAAATGTCAAAAACACATACGGAGGTCTTAACCTCAAACACTGCCAGTTCTTCTACTCGGGCTCCCTCTGGGTCAGCTATACGCAAAAGGCGCTAAAGGCACTTAAAGTGACATTCAATAAAGCCTTTAGAATGCTGTTTCTGCAACGCCTAAAGTACAAAGGCTTCTTGCTTATGCAGATTGCGGGGGAGGAACCAACAGTATTTTAATTTCCATTGAATCTATAGGTAATGGGGCAGTCATATTTTTCATTAATCAGATCGTTAATGTATGTTCTACTCAGATTTTAATAGAAAAGAAAAGTGCTTTAATTTTATTTCATCAAAATGTAATTTTTAATTGATATTTCTATGAATATATTTTACAACAATACTGATTTACACCAAACCCAGCTCAAACGACGCAGAAAATCTTGCTGATTACAACTAAGCTAAGACCAATATCTGTCAAAGTGTTGCTTAAGCCTTTTGCTTTTCCATCGTCGTTTACTTATTTCTTGGTCCATCTTTTTATTTCATTTCTCGTTAATCTCTTCACGTAATTATTATATTGCGTTGAGTCGTTGTCCTCTGATTGGTCAAGTAGGTAACTGAGATGAACGAAAACTGAAATGTCTTTCTTTGTACAGAATGACTTTTAAGGACCGCGCGCTAAATACCGTCACAATAATTGAATAATAGTATACCATAGTTATACGATAGCTATGGAGTGCGCGGGCGCCGAAATACAATGACGGCATTCTAGAATCCTCAATAATCCATCACAGCCGACTACAAGCCTTCCGCTTATGAAAATAAGAACTACTTTCCCCCGACAGAAATCGCAATAAACGCACGCCGCGTTCCAGACTCCGCTGTCAGTCGTCCGCCAAAATAAGCCTTACGTCCTAACATATAAGGACTTGGTATTTAGTGGAATTTTCATTGGATTATTGAAAAATCTACTGCAATAGAGCGACCCCTAACTAAAAAACGCATTTAATTTGCCTGAGCAATTATTCACGAGTCATAATTAAGTAATAATAAGAATTGTAATATTGTAACGGAAAATGTTTTGGATAACTTATTAAAGCTACTTATATACGTAAATAAAACCATATTAAAAAACAAAAATGAGCAGAGAATTTTTTCGGTAGAAGTTATAGAGCAAAATGCAAAAAGTTTAATTTTGAGTATCTCGGAAATCGAAAAAATATTGGATTCTTATTCTTACCTATTCTAACTTATACATACATACGTATACACGAACAATTTCAGACTGAGAATTTTTTCACAGAGAGTTATAAACGATTTCCATGTTTAGGTATAAATACCTAACTTCTCGTAAAAAAAATCATTGGATTATTGTATATCTATAATCTGTATTACTTATTTTCACTATGTGCCAAGTTTCAACGACGGGAGAATTATTCGGATGTCTCCATACAACGAATCTCCTCGTTGATTGGACTAATAGAGAAAATGTTCAAAACTACAATAATTTGACATGAGTGTTTTATGCTTTTTGTTTATATTGTTACTATAGAAACGGATTCATCTCTACGATTGGTACAAAAATATAGTTCATTTATTCACAACAATTATATATGTCGCTACAGCCTTTCTCTTTTTATTTTGCTTAACACGTAGAGGTTGGGGGTTTCATCCTCATGATGATGTTTTTGATACTAATTTTCTTTCTGAAATTTATTTTCATTGTTATGTAGTTTTTTTAATAGGATTTGCTACTTTAAAAAAATACCTAAAAATTTAATTAGTTTTTATTTTTAATTTTTTTATTTTAAATGTTAAAATGTCCAAAAATTAAAATAAATACTTATTTCGTTTTCTAAAAAAATATTGTGACTATGTAGAAAAATATTCATGATACCCCCGATTTGAACTCGCGACCTTTGATTAGTATAAGACTGGTGCTGATCCAACTGAGCGTGACGCGGCGCGGCGAAATTAGCTATTATTAGTTCTTAGGTGTTTTACGTAATTAAGTACGCAAATAAAATTGCAAAAATTGACATAGGTCCAGCGTTCGCAGTGGCGTCAAGGGGAATGAGGAAATGGTATCTCGTGCTTGTCATTTGAATAAAAAGATAGCGCTATTTCTGCTTGCATGTATAGAACAGAGATGACACGACGATCAACTGTTGCGTCAAAGTCGTTGCGCGAATCACCATCGTCACAAGTGTGAGAATCACTAAATCAGTGTTTTATGAATGAAAATGTTAATAAAACTGAAAAAAAAACGATTGGACGCCCTAAACATCTGTGGTGTCTAAAGTAATCTTAAAAAGACAATTGGAAGAATTTGCTGCTTGTAAGAAAGAATACAGACTAATGAAAAAAATGGACCTTTCTTTGCCTGAACATAACACCGATAAAAACTAAAAAAAAAAACATTTGATTCATAGCTGAGATCTCACTTATGTGGTCAAAATGTATATTCTTATAATCCCCTGTTCCTCACATCTGTGTAGCTTGAGCAAATCAAGATCAAAAAAGTCGAAATAGGTCAAATAAAGTGTTTTTAGATATTTCGTTATTCTGATCTAAATAACAAACATTTTGAAATCATTTTAACATGTATATGTGTAGAATGGAATTACCTACTAAAATATGTGATTTTCATAAATATAAGTCCAATAATTTGAAAACTACATAGAAAATACGAAAAAAAAGGGGCCCACTTCTGAGGCAATTATTATCGAGCAAAGTAATTACAATCTTGTTTCCAACCACAATCCAGCTTTCTAGTAATCTTCTTCTATAACTATAGATTCGAGATTTAAATAATTAGTGTTTCCATGTTTAAACTCAATCGAAACATCGTAAAAATGGAATATCTGGGCCTTAATTCAAAAGCTTGCAAACATGTACTATAAAGGATTTGGACGAATGGTGGGGCGCGCCTTCGTGGATGGCACTATCTATACCATGTCTGTTCTAGCAACGTGTCAGGCAAAAAAAATATCTTTGTATTGAATGCTATGGCACCTTGCCCACTCGACCGTTCCGTCACCGACCAACTCCGTCGCGTGCCATGCACAGAGCGTGTCAGCACCGGCAAAATACGTGCTAGTTCTCGCTCCATTTAACGGTGAGGCAGAACACTGTCAATCCATTCAATGGGCAAGGTAGAGCGTATCGTGTTAATTTTTATGCTTGATACGTTACTACTAGCACAGTGATGGTATGGTACGACGCAATGGGAAAATACTTAGTAGAAAATCCTTCTAGATTGGCTGGTGCACAGCATCCTGCCTCTTCTCAATGGACACAGGGGTGGGCGACACTGCTCACTCGTATGCTTATGATGGAGGCAGGGTCCGAAGGTGGAATGTGGCCACGTCTCCGTATGGCCTGGCTTGGCTGCCTGGTGACGTAATAGGGTCGTGCATAGATCTGGACAAAGGCACTTTGGAATATTTCAGGTATTTTCATTAAGTAAATGACAAGCTTACGTACCAGAAACTTTTCTAACTGATCTCGGGCTACACTTCTACCTCGAAATGTTAGTCTTAAACAGTGAGTTGTTACTACTACGTATAGAGAAGCTATGCCAAGCAAAAAATGTGCCGCAAAATACGACGACAAGATTATGACGTTTTCTTTGAAATTTGAATTTCGAATTATAAATTCGTACTACGAGTTGATGACCGTGTCATCAATTCATGGAGCACAAAATTTGTTCGTGATGTCACTTCCATACGCTAGTAATAGTAGTTCAATGGTCTAAAAGAAATAAAAACACTTCGTTCTTGTAATATAATGCAAGCTAGTAACTCCACAGTCTTGCTTAGATTTGATTTGATTAGTACCCGAAATTTTCACGTTTTTCAGAAATAATTATAATTGAGCGTACTCCAATTTTTGTTTTTACAGAAATGGCAAGTCACTTGGTGTGGCTTTCACTGACGTGGCCCATGGTTCTGGGCTTGCATACTTTCCTGCAGTTTCATTGGCGATGCAAGAACACCTATATGCTAACTTCGGACATGTCCCTTTTGCGTAAGCAGTCAGCTTTAAGAACAACTATATACTAAGGAGATATATTGTACATTGTACGTCTAGCTTCCACATCGATGATTGTGATGTTGCTTGATAGATTTCCAGTGGAAGGTTACGCGCCACTACAGGCGCCGCCAGCAAAAGATTGTTCGAAAGCGGCCATATTATTCAAAGCACTGGATGCTTTGCTGGATGAACTGTCTCGACCTGACTCGGTGACATCTACCACATCAGTGAAGCCTGCCGTCTCTACAACTAGCAAGGTCTAAAGACGTACATAAAACTTTACCAGTATCTTCGTATGAGTCATGTCAATCTTTTTTTATATGTCTCATGATATCTTAGCTGATAATACTGCGAACAGTATTTCTAGCATAATAGATTGGCATTACTTTTTTAAACATTAGCCAGCTGTGTACCAATAGTCAGTTTCCACTGATGATGCTCCTATTATACTTCTGTATTGGGAACTAGTGGTACAAGTTAAGAGTTTGTTTTTAGCTTCTAAAATTCATTAGTTATACCATTATTACTCTCTGTTATAATCCAATCATTACTCTCTGTTAGAATAATACATCTTGTACAATGTACAATAATATTGACTTAATGATGATTCCAGACAAAATCGGAGGTATCCAAAGAAACGGATGAGGAGGTGGCTCTTCGCATACACAGTAACGATTCAGCATACAATCCACGACCCTCACCTCATTCTATAGTCGATACACAGAGCAATGAGTTGAAGAAGATGTCTAAAAAGGTAAATTTGGGTCCATCGAAACTAAATATTATCAAGAGTCATCATAGTTTGAGATTATACCAGTGCACTGCAGTATCAATATGACTTTCCATCATCTCTCTTTCCAGGCCTTTCTGATGTCCATAGCTCGTATTGTAGTGATGGAGCTGGGCAACGTCCTCCGCTACTCCTACGTGGTAGTTGGAGAACTACTTCCCAGGATCAGAGGGATCATCGGACTTAAGTCGAGAAGCATACAGCTGGACCCTCACGCCGCTGAGTTTTACATGAAAGCTAAGGAAGAGAACTTTGTAAGTACTCCTTACATAGGTAGGAAAAAAACATAGAAAACTCGGCCATAGCATACTTAAGAAGTGAGGATAGTCATTGCAGTATGAAGAAAAGTATTTTTTAGGCATTTAAAAAATAAATGTTATAGTCGTCACGTAGATCACTCTTTATTTCTAGATGTGTGTTTCACTCTTTATTTCTAAATAATCACCCACTTGTTTTGCGATAGTCTGAAAGAAATTAATAACTTTCCTAAAACTGATTTTTTCAGAGAGGATTAGCTGAAAATGTTCTAGCGCAGCCTCAGCCACGGCTTTGTATCTTACTGGATCTTCTGTGGACGTTTTTGGATGAATCTGTCTTATGTGATGTACTCGAGCATTGCATAGTTAGAGAATGTCTGCTCTTCGATCTGGTGTCTCCGGTAAGTTACTATCCTCACTGGTAATAGATTCATCTTATATGAACTTAGAAATATATAACTATCTATGTTTTACAATAATTTTGTGATCTTCAGGATATAACCTTTATTCAACAACTCGAAGGAGTGTACGTTTTATGTGGTCTGATGCAGCATCGTGAGACAAGGCATCACTTAGTCAAATATGTTTTCTTCAATAAAATCACGTTAGTTATCCTTCAATACTTTTGACACTCGTCTTCCACTGCACTGTCACGCGGCTTCTCTTGTAAGCCAACTATATCAACATTGGGTAAGAATTCGGAAATTTTTGCACCTATAAGATATAAAACTTTCGCGTTGCATTCTTTAAACTTCGGGCCACCCGCGCAGGCGATGCCGTGATCTACCAGCTGGCTCGTGACCAAGCCAAGCAAGGAGTCTACATTAGTCTACATAGTATTCACATTTCTACTTCGTATTTAGACCCGTCATGTCTAATTTCCATTGGTACACCTAGTTTCCTATTTAGCATTGACGTCTGGTATAGCAATAGACCTACTAAGTATAGCAATATTTTACACTTTCTGTCCGTGTTATAGGTTTGACAACTTCCTGAACATCAAGTGCCCAGACGAGAGTGTGCTTCGGACGGTGATCCGAAAGCCGTGGTGGCAGCGACCTACGCCAGTGCAGGGGGAAACCGATCCTAGGATTGCAGGTTTACGTTTTGATTGGTTATAAATTTTACCGACTTAAAGGTGAACATGTTATATCGATGGAATTTTATATTTAAGTACGTTGGTGTAATAAATAAGGCTTCCAACACTTGTGCAAAATTTTGTCACTGATTATGAAACATAAATCCAAAAAGAATATGATTATTTTAAGAAACTTAAAAAAATCACCATGATATTATTTATTTGTTACAGAAATGGCAGAAAAAGGAATGATTCAGGCATTCGCGCCATCCGGGACAGGTAAAATCACTGAATAGATAAATAAGGTTAGAAACGTTCTGACAGTTCGTTTGTATGAGAACCTGTGTCGCCGGTGGGCGGTACGGCGTTGTTGTTGCAGTGCCAAAAGCACCAATCAATGAATCAACGCATCAATATCACAAACCAATCACACTTTCCGCTGGGAGCTCTGTGATTGGTGTGATTAGTACGTAAAACCAACTACCAATCACAGAGCTGCTAGCTGTGGAACCATCAATCATCATTCCGCTACGTTTATTCTTTAATGTCAAAATACTACGTTGTGGTAAAAGTCGATATTTTAGGTCGATCGATATCGATAACTTCAATTACCGGTGTAATGTATTTTATCAATATGAATTGAAAAAAAAACCATAAGATTTTAGTTTTGCGTATATTATTTTACGGCACATTTGATCGCATCAAAGGGTTGTACAATTACCTTCCGATAGAAAACAATAAGAAAAAAAAATGTTTTGCTATACTTTACTTGAAATAGAGAAAATTAATACTTTTACGTATTGCTTAACATTAATAATTTGATTTAAATAATATTAAAATAAATTATTATTAACATAATTTTATATTTTATTTTTGACAATAATTTGACATGTCTGAAAACGCAATGTTTTGACACATGTTTCTGATTGATGTTGCTCTCGAGAAGAGACATTATTATTATTTTTTTTGTTTCAACAGAATACTTAAATAGACCCCACAGTTTTCCACAGCGACGGTCGCAAGCGGTCTACTGTGTCCAATGCAATCCTGCAATCTTCAAAAGGTCATATTGCAGGTGGACATCCACGCTCTCATGTTGTCGAAGGGTGTTCAATGTGAAACTTTTCTGCAAACTTTTCGTGGGAACGGCCTTTAGGTGTTGTTGATTATGATAGGGTAGATATCTAAATGGCACAATAGCAATAGCCTACTCTTTCTAGCATCCGAAAGAATTACATATAATTGACAATAGGCGTACATAGTATTTCCATTTTATTATTTAATAAAAAGATAATATCCCCGTATAAGTTTAAAAAACTTTATTTTATTAATAGCAAACAAGAAAAATTTAAACTAAATGCAACATAAAAAATAAGAAAAAGAATCAGACCCGGTCTACGTGTTGTGTCAAAGGACGTAAAATACATATAACATATATCTATAATATATAAATATACTAATTAAAAAGCTGGATGTTTTTGTTTGTTTGTTTGAACGCGCTAATATCAGAAACTATTTGTCTCGTTATAAATTATGTCAGATACATTTTTAGATAGCATATTTATAGGGGAAGACTATAGAAGTAGTAATGCGTATGGGCTTATAAAAAATTTTACGATTTATGGGAACGGTAAAACTTAGACGCGCGAACGAAGTCGCTGGAGGGTGCTAGTTTGTTATAAATAAATACTAAACAATACTTATTTTAACTAATTAATAATGTTTTAATTTCCTAAAACATCAGAAGGGAAATTACCATTTATCGATATTTATTACGGCAAGCGAACAAACCAAATGGGTGCGATACATTGCGTGCTAAGGTAGCAATTTTGTTAGTAATGTGCGTGCACAGTCATCAATGAGTATTTTTTTACATACTTGGTGCAATTAAATCGCTGTTCTTGCAGAATATTAGTGCAACGCTCTTGTCACGCGACTGAAGTACTGCTCGTGCATATGCTCACAACTAGCTCACCTCTGCTGCACTGACCAGGGCATTTCTAACCTTATTTATCTATTCAGTGGGTAAAATAAAATAATTTGTAGCGAGTTCTTTACTCTATGATGTTTAGACCACAATCTTACTGGATGATGGTATTATTGGTTTGGTTGTAGAAAAAATATCGAAACTTCAGCCAGCGACGCCAAAAGAATCCGCCACGGCTACTGAAACACAGTACAGAGAAGATTGTGAAAAAATAACTGCAGCTGTAGCTCCTTTAGAGCAAATACAGGTACCTACAACATGTTATATGAGTCATTAATAGCCTTGCAGTAAACAAAACAAAAAAAAGCCTTGCTCCCCCAAATCTTATATCTGAGGGTAGACTGGTAACTGATGGTACAGAGATATGCACCTTATTTAACTCTTTTTTCTCCTCGATCGGTGCAGACCTTGCGAGTGCAATACCTCCTGAATATCATACTGGTAACAAAAATATCACAACATATGGACACGATTACACACACGACATAACACTAAATTAAATCGAACCTTGTAGTACAAACGAAATAAGTAATATAATAGATGACCTAGATACCAACACAAGCACGGGATTAGATGGAATTTCCACCAAAGCTATAAAGTGTGTAAAAAACCTTATTGTCGAAAAGTTAGCTATTTCAATAAACACTTGCCTCAGGGTGGGTATTTTTCCGGACTCTCTCAAAATAGCCAAGGTCACTCCAATACATAAATCTGGCCCCAAAACAGACCCAAACAATTATAGGCCGATATCCGTATTGCCAGTCATATCTAAAATCTTTGAAAAACTATTATACAACCGCCTCAATGACTACTTCAAGGCAAAGGACTTTCTTATTGACGAGCAGTACGGATTTCGTCCAAAATCTAGCACATTATCAGCTGCGATAGACTTGGTTACTAAAATTAAAACATGCATTGATGAAAGAAACATTGCGCTGGGTATATTTATTGACCTGAAAAAGGCATTTGATACTGTTAGCCACCAAAAGCTGCTCATAAAGCTTAGCGATGCTGGCATCAAAGGCAAAGCATGAAGTATGTTTGAATCATATCTTAAAAACCGACGCCAAGTTGTCAAAATCGATGATTATGTTAGCAGTTCTCAAAGTATATCATTCGGAATACCACAAGGATCCATACTCGGACCATTGTTGTTCTCAGTCTATGTAAATAACATTAATACAATAGGACTTACCGGTTATCTCACACTTTACGCTGATGATACCTGCTTATTCTACTTCAGTCAGTCAATCCATGACATCGTTATTAAAGCTCAGAATGACTTAAACTTACTAAGTGAATGGTTTTTACGAAATTTGTTAACAGTTAACACACAAAAAACGTCTTACATGATTTTAGCTGCAAAAAACAAGGTAATACCCGAGTACAATCCTCTGACTATAAACAACAAACCTATCAAATTATCCCATCAGGAAAAATATTTAGGTTTAGTAATTGATGACAAGCTTACGTGGAGACCACACATTGACCATATTAAATCAAAGATGACACCTCTGCTAGGAACACTCCGTAAAATTACACACTGCATACCGAAACAGATTAAATATACAATCTATAACAGTCTGGTAAAATCACATTTGGACTATCTCATCGAAATTTGGGGATCTGCAGCATCAACCAATCTCCACCCACTACAGCGAAGTCAAAACAAAATTATCAAGGTATTATTTCATTATCCTTTCCACACACCAAGTAAAGAACTTTATATAAAAACAGGATTGTTCAATCTATCACAGCAATACAAATATAACACATGCATCTTCATAAAAAAGAAATTAACAAACACTATTAAAACTAACATAGAACTAAATATCAAGAGTAGTAGACATAACCTTAGAGATAGATACAAACTAGAGACAATAACGCCGAGGACTAACTATGGCAAAAAGTCAATACTGTTTGAGGGAGCAAAGCTATTTAACGGTTTGCCAAATGACCTAAAAGAATGTGAAAGTTTAAATACTTTTAAAAATAAGCTACGGTTACATATAACAGCAAGTACCGATGCGTAAAATATAGTACATAATATTTAATTTATATCTCATTTTAAGTGAAATGTAAAATTTCTTATGGGAATAAATTTCTTTAAACCTATTCAGTGAGTTATTACTACGCTTTGCCAAGCAAAAAATGTGTCCCAACAACGATGAATAGGTTGTGACGTATTCCTTGAATTTTAAATGTCGAATTTGAAACCGTTTCTATGCCAGCCAAATGTTAATTGAAGTACTTACACAATACCCTAAGTACCTTACTACATTTATGTCAACTCTTTCATATTTCCTAAAGCTGGAGTTCCTCCTGATTCTTCTGGACAATAGCGATGGAACAAACATGGTCCCTTCGACTCGCAAGATATTTCTCGAAAAGTTCCGACGATATATCATGGACAACTGCATCTTGGATATGGTGAGATGTCTGGCTTTAGCTTTTTGATATTCTTTTAATGATTATTTCCACTTAGTTGGCTTGATAAAGGCTAAATTGCTTACTATAGGTAAGCCGCTTCATTGAGACTTCGCCTGCGGGGCAAAGGGGTGCGGGTGTATCCCCACCGCCTCGCACCCCTCACACAACCCACTGTCGTCTCAATTTCGCGGTCTACCTATGGCTTGTTGACTTCACTTATGCGTTGATTTGAAAAAAGCTTGCCTATTAAAAGTTATTTGTTATGACGCTGCATGCTTGTTGAGCTGATTTCTGAATTTAAAGTTGGAGTAATAAAGCAGGCCATCAAAATCATAATTGTGTTAAATATCGCCTTTTCGTCTTGATTTCAGCGTCTTTTCAACATATCACGGAATTCACCAGCTATTTCATGGTGCTGCCACGCGCGCCTTCTTTCTGCGGTCTTAAAGCTATGGGCGGACAACCCTATAGGAAACCCGTAAGTTAATTAAATATGTAATAATAATGGTGTACCTACCATACCTCTAAATAAAGAAATTGTTGTACTATAAAAGGTAAACCGCTCTATCGCGACACTGCGGGTTATACAGGTTGGGGCGCGGGGGAGACGAGAGCAGGGATACACCCGCCTGCACCCCTCACGCACCCCGCTCTCGCCTCCCCCTGACCCCCAATTTCGCGGTTTACCTATAGTAATCATGCCACATGCTCCATAATAATTGTGAATAGGATAATAAACTGCATGCAATAGTTACTTAATTCTGATACAAATGGGTTTTCCACGCCTCTATATTTAAAAAAACCGTTTGCAGTAATCTACCTCCACATATACCAGCAAGAACGTTCATAGATGGAGAACTGGACTTTTACAACGTGGATCGGTTAGGAGGCGTTCTACCTTTTCTGGTCAGGACTTTGCGGTAAATATAATTTTCTTAACCGACATAATCTCACTTCATCGAAGTATGTTTTTTTTAAACTTCAATCCTAATGGGTTAGAATGTTTTTAAAACACTCACAGTGTCATGTTTATATTCTTAAAGATGAATAAGTCACGCAATGACGTATACTAAGAGACCAAGAATTTTGCGCGGTCGGACCGACAGCACGGTAGCTCAATTGGAAGAGCAGTGCGCCCGGTAAGCCAGAAAGATGCTGGTTCGAATCCCGCCCGTGCGCAATTTTTGGTTTCTTATTTCATCTTCAATCCTAATCCTTTATGAGTTTCTGCTTTCGAACTCCTGTTTTGACTGTTAGCAGACAGCCTACTTTAGTGACTTGCTGTTTCACAATGTTCTAGTAAGTTCTGGCTAGCATCTGTCCAATACTTTATGTTTAAGTATTCTTGATTTATTCGAGTGCATATTTGTCGATGTGAAACAGGCCCTTATAGCCTTACCAATGTTAGGTACCTGTTATTGACCAATATCTATTTATAGACAGGATCTAGTCAACGTTCTGGGCGAGGACAATCCGTTTATTCAAAGCTTCGAGCCGAGCTACAATAGAGGAGGCGGAATTGATACAGGTACTTGCCAAATAAATTAAGATATAAAAGGGTTATGGAAATTAAACAATACAGTACAGAACCTAAATCGCTAAGTTGCTTCAGAAGTTACAATATCTAAAAGACGTATACATCAACTATCTTAAAATCAGATGAGTTGTATGATGCATATTAATACGTCAGTACAAAACAATATCATCAATTTGAATACGCAAATTATCATAATCTCCCAAAACCCACAGAAAACGGTATACCTAAGCTTTTTTCTGAAAATTCCATCAACAACAAATATTCTGTTGAATGCCCTCAGAAGGAGGCTTTAATATGAACCAACGGGAACAAATTACGGGATACCACGATCAAAAGAGTCGATTAACTTGGTATAGGAAATAAGGGATCGGGAAGGCCCTTCTGCTACGTCGCGAGATTAAAAATACTTCCCAAACGAATTTTCCGCCTTAAAAGAAAGAATAAACATAGCCAGATAAAGGATTCCATTATAAGTGACTCAGTTATATTAGGTATTGTATTAGACGTAAAGAAAAATTAGTATTTTGATATAGTCACAGCTCGACGAAAGAAAATTTATAAAACCTTTATTATAATGGACTTTATTAAGTTGATCAAATGAATTACCACTTAATGCTCACTTTGAAAATAAATTATATTAAAAAGTGCCCAAGCCATCAATTTAATTACAAATTTCAATTAAAATCAAATGCCCCCCTTTTAAAACAAGAGCAAAGGTATTGAGAAAGCTTTTCATCTTAAAAGAGCCAATTAACTCTTATAACCTTTGATGCATAAGCAAAAGAACTTTCTCTGATAACGTTATGTGAATTAGGAGCAGAAAGAAAGTTGTATTAAAAATAAACTGTGATACAAGGTGCAAATTGTATGAGCTCGTAATGGGCGTCCCGTATGTCATATATTTATTTTGATTTTCAATCATTATTACATTAAATTTTTAAACTTAAAAACCCCTGTTGCAAAAATACGTCTAAACAGTTTTTAAGAAATATGGCCAAGAACACTCGAGATAAAATTATTTATGACACAAAATAACTAAACGAAAATCAGTTCATCCGTTTGGGCACTACGAAAACAGACATATACACAGACAGACACGTTTAACTCTAACTCACCTCTCTTTGCGTATCCTATATACCCACATCAATCATACCTTAACCAATGAACTAATGAAAGCACAAATTATAAACAAACATCTTGTAATATATCGTTTGGAAAATATTTGCATAAGACCAAATTTTCTT
This sequence comes from Pyrausta aurata, assembly GCA_963584085.1. NCBI lineage: Eukaryota > Metazoa > Arthropoda > Insecta > Lepidoptera > Crambidae > Pyrausta > Pyrausta aurata. The sequence continues at coordinate 5,041,850 of OY757274.1, forward strand.
CCATCCGAAATACTCGGATATTTTAGCAGAAACCATTACCCTTTGATCTGGGAGAGTCAATTAATTCCAATCCTCCGATATGAGGTATTGAGGATCCTTCATGTCGTCACGCGCCTTAATTAGTGCTGCATGTATTAAATATCGATAGTTTTAAGATGACCTGGAAAATCAGTTATTAGAAACAAATGACATGCATTAGAAACTATTGGTAGGTAGGTATTATCGCTGAAGTATGGAAGCTTAAATCTTCATTATAATTTAATTAAAATATTCTTTATTTAGTATGGATTTGCTCTTGATCAAGCCAAGTGCGACTTAGATGGAATCGATGATGGAACGAGCTCGCCCAAAATAAGTCTGATATTTTTTATTCTAACAAAAACTATCGATAGCATCCAATAGTAACGATAGTTGTAGCTTACAAATATAGCCACCATCATTTCAGCCAAAGGACGTACACTGCTGAACATAGGCCTCCCCCACGGTTTTCCACAGCGACCTTTTGCGAGCGGTCTGCATCCAGTGCGATCCTGCGATCTTTACAAGGTTGTCCATCCTTTCAGCCAAATATACTAATGAAAACTATTTGTTACTCTTTGCACTATCGATAATAGCTGCATTCAATGTTTTTATTTACAATCGGCTATTTTCACTCCCGTCGATATTAGGAAACCATTGCCTATGGAGGTTAGGTACTTACTTTCAAAATTGTGACTGTTTTTCAAAGTCAACTATCGATAATTAAAACTATCGATATCGATAATTATTACTAACAGGGTTGCAACACTAGCTCAAATATAAGTATTCCACCTCGGTGCTTGTGTAAAAACATATTGGTTTTTTATATGAAGCTTCAGAGAAGTTCGGTGAATTTGGTAGAAGAATTTAGGGCAGTTTTTTTCGAAATTACATGACTGAAGCAATCCATTTGTGCGAAAGTGTAGTATGTTAAAATTTTGTTGGTCTCTTTACAATATATCCTTTCTTTATTTTCATGAAATTTGAATAGGTAGCAGCACATCTGTTTACATTGTTACGCAGTTTTGAATTATAAAACAGTTCATAAATTCCATCAACTAAAACATACAATTCGCCAAACGTCAATTATTGACTTACACATAAAGTGAAAGATTATTATTTACATGTGTAACATAAGCCGTCAACTATTGTAATTGCTCAATATTTTAATCGATCCAAGTCCATGTAATTAATTAGTTGCAGGGAATTAAAATATTAGTGACGTGATGTCCAGATGACACATCAAATAGGAAGATGTTTTTTCTTCCTTCTTCAAATAAATAATTTTCTTCATCAGGTGTAAGTGACATGACAGCCGGGTCTCCAGGCTTGGCAACTCTTCCTCAAGTCATCTCCTCAATGGCCAGGTTTATGCACCAGGCAATGCCACCAATGCCCAACAGGTACTCAGTAGTTAACAATATATTATAGGTCAACATAAATGAGATCAACGCTGTACCAAGTTTTCCTAACCTAGCATTCTCTGTCGCTCATGTCTGTATAACCTAGCGGGTGAGAGAGATAGCTATGTCCGAAAATACGGGCAAAGCCATACAGAGGGCAACGGGCACAATGCAAATTCAAGCACAAAGCACAAAAAGATCATAATTCCCACTAACCCTTGCTGTGAATCCAAATATTATCAATTAGCGGTCACTTCATCCTGCCCCGGCCCTGTCCCAATCCGACCCCGTTTTATTATGGTTTTATCCTATTCCGGGCCAAGACAAAGCCAACAAAGTAAAAATCACGAAAACCGTTTCACCCGTTCTCGAGAAATAAAATGTTGGTAAAAAGTGTTAAAAAGTCTTACGTCCGTCTCCAGGCTACCTCCCCGCCAGCTTTCAACTAAATCGATTCAGCCATTCTTCAGTTGAAAATAGTGTACTAAAACGACGTTCTTATAGATTAACGAAACCATTCAAAGCTTATGTTTGTTATTAACTCTTCAAGAACCACAGGCGAGACGGCTCTAGCACTCAAGGGCACGAGGTCCATGATGCCCGGTGCAGGATGCATAGACGTGAGAACCGCTCATCTTCGTCTGATCGACGGGTTGCTGGCTTTGTACCATGGAGCTGCTGTGAAACACGCTGAGAAGGTGAACGTTTAACTATTCATCATCATCATCATCTACGCTGGCACTTGACTATAATAAATATTGACCAATCAGCTACATTGTTCCTAATCCCAAAGTATGTAGCCAATGCATTTGTGAGTGACTTGTGTTACGGAAATCAGAAACAACGGTGGTATTTCTTCGTCATTGTTCTTGATTAATTGACACAGATAACGCGTTAGGATATTTAGCACTTGCAAGTTTCAATGAATTCTATCGTAATATCAGAGTAGCCTAAACGTACTACAGACTTTTGCCTGGATAGCGTCTCTGACCTGGTTTGTTGACACTTGTATAGCAATTCATTGTATTTTTTTTAGTTATGCGAACTAAGGGACAATCAGTTGGACATGGCAGACTGCCTCCATGATATTGAGCAACGCATTTATGCTGTCACTACGGAATTGGAAGCTGGGAAAAGTAAGAATTGCGCCGTAGTAATGATCAAAAAACAATTTTTAAATAACACAAAATTAAACAGATTTATTTTTAAATTTAGGGCCCAATATACAACTTAATGAACAAGAAACCCTAAGAAAGCAGCTCATGGAGAAGATCCTAAGGGAGCTTGAGAGATCCAAAGCAGTTTATGAGGTACTAGCTTTTGCCCGCGACTTCGTTCGCGTGGACTTCAGGTTTGTCCCGTCTAGTAGCGCAAAAAATGTGTTTTTTTACGACCTCACATTAGAAACCTCAAAAATTGTAGCCTATATGTTATTCTGATGTATAAGCTATATTGTGGTAAAGTTTCATTCAAATCCATTCAGTAGTTTTTACGTGAAAGAGTAACAAACATCCATACATCCATACATCCATACATCCATACTTACAAACTTTCGCCTTTATAATAGTAGTAGGATTAATTCTCATCTTACATCGGTCCTTCCTTCTTTTACCCAATCATCTCGTGCATGCTCTACCCAAGAGGTCCTTGTTGTTAACAGTAGGTTACACATTTGTGTGTTGAGCATTATAATATTTAACGCGTAGACGACTATATTATGTAAACTGGTGCGTCAGGGGCGCGGGTGGGTGTATCCGCGCCGCCCGCACCCCTCACGCAACCCGCTCTCGCCTCCCCGCGCACCCCTGTGCCTGCAGGTGAGGTCTTATTTTCGCGGTCTACCTATAGTCTCAGCTAAGATTGCGGCCGCCGTGAAGCCAAAAGATATAATGATGATGATGCATATGTATTTCTAGGAGAAACTAGAAGCTGGTTCTTTTCACATGGCGTGGGTGATCGGAGCCATCTGGACGAAGCAGCGACAGGTGGAGCTGGCTAAACACTTCTCCGGCACGCTACATTCACTGCGACTGGCTTCTGACCCCGACTATGCCACTCAAACACAGGTATGAGATGGTACTACATGTATTAGATTCACATAGGAATCTTTAAATTGTTCGAAATGGGATACTGGTCGAACATGGATGATGTCTATTTGAAAGAACAAGTATCATTTAAAAGTCCTCCTTCTCTGATAAACAGGCTATCAGGTAATTATATGAACCAAATGTTTATATTTTAATCAAACTATTTTTTTCTTTATATATTTAGGTGGCCAGCAAAGAAATACTACCAGGCAAGAGTTCTCTCTTGGGAGGAGCAAGCTATGCGTCACTCCAACTCGAGTACACATCTAGTTCAGACCAGAGGTAATGCTAAATATTCTTCTATCAATTATTTCAACAGTCACGCGTAATGTCGTATTCATAAGAGACCAAAATTTTCGCGTAGTTGGATTGACCGCACGGTTCCTCGATTGAGTAAACGTTGGCTCGGTTTGCGAGTTTTAATCCTGTTCGTGCATAGGTTTCTGGTTTCTTATAATGATTTCAATAGTTTCAGCTGTGAAGGAAGCTAGTGTTTGAACTGTTTTTTAGTCCACAGAGTCCGACATCGAGAGCTAACACACCTCGGGTTGGATCCCAATCACATGTGGGAACACCGCTCCGTAAGTGCCAATGAAAACAAATAAGTAATCATTTATTTTGTATTAAGTTTGTCTGACTATTTTCCAACTATTTTTATTCGGTGTCTAGTACGGCCTATTTCACAATGTCCTTATAGGTGCTGGTTAGCGTTAATTATCACGTACTTAATAGGAAATGACGTTCCAAAATTAAATTATTCGTTGCTTAGTGCTTATTTGTCGATAGTGGAACTACTAGCTCCTAAGGCTTAACCGCTATATTTTGCACAGCATATATGCTCTAGTCAGTGACTTCAAATAGGAACCATATGATCTTTATAATCACGCCTAAAAATTGTTAGGCTTAGACATATCTAATCTATTTCTTATTGGTAGGAGAACCTACAGAATTCGCAGAATCGCTATTCGCGTTCGTACCTGAGTACCACGTGGATGCCATGCTGGAGCTATGCAATACCTTGAGGCTATACATGCATCCCACCATTCCGGTACAGCAGACTCCAGGCTAGTATACTTAACCCTACCTTTGAGTTATCTTAACCTTTTCATGGCAAAGAATCTATCGAATTATAATGCTGGTTCTTCCAAAGATAACCACGGTGTTCATTATGTATTGAAGTAATTTTGAGCAGTACTCAAAATCTCTTATGATAAAAATCTTAATGGTCTATCTTTTGTATTTTCTATAAAAAACCCAACTCATGTTGTAGTGTGGTCGTACATCAACGTCCGTACGCTGGTACGTCAACTACCTAAATCTTTTTGCTGCAATCATGTCAAAAAGACAATGTTTCTTACAAACTGACGCATGCCATTCACTGTCTTATAGGTGGCTTTAGCCACTGTCTTATAATAGGAAGAAGTTTCATAAATTGTTCATTTACTTCCACAGAATGGGAGGAACTAGTGGTATCATGTGCAGCGTTCCTCTGCTCTGAGTTTGCGGACTCGCGCATCGTGCTGGCCAGCACAAGGGAATCTCTTGTCCAGACATTAGCTTCCTTCGCCACGCAACCAGCCACCATGCGCGCTATTGAGAGAGTGCCTATGAAGCAGTGAGTGTGTATCTTTATCGGTTATGGAATCATATCCGATCCTGATTCTGATGTAAATGTATCGATCTTCTTTAAATTACTGTAGCGAGCTCTCAAAATTCAAATTCCTATAAAGTTACGCTACCATGAAATGTTCAAGCACCTTTAGTTACATTCATTACAGCATATTTTAGCATACATTATGATAAGAAATGCTTCTACCAAAGTTGTGCCCATCTGTATCTTATACTTCTCATTTCAAGACTTATGTCTCATCTACGTAACTGCCTGTTCTAATTTCACGCCTTTTTTTGCCAATCAGTCAAAGTGTCAAGTAGTACTTAATGCTATATTTGGAGGAATTGGACCCTCTCTAGCTAGACTGAGCTTCAAAAAAATACAATAAATAGCCTCATTTTTCATCTTTTTTTTATCAGGCAGATGTCCATGGTGCAAGAGTTGGTGCGTCCGTACCAGAATCGTGCGTGGGCGCAGTCCAACTGGGTGCTGGTGCGCTTCTGGCACGGCACCGGCTTCGGCTTTCGGCACAGACAGTGGCCGCATCTGGCCGCCAAGTGAGTGGTACACCTACTTTATCCACTCATCTGTCCAGCCGCTCCAGCCGCATATATGCCTATAACATGATGCTTATCATTCGAAACAGTCCATCATTAGAAAAAAAGCGAAAAATGTACGGAGCGCGGCAGATTTGAATCTTGGTCACTATAGTTAACATGGGCTGTTGAGAGGTATATGGATGGCTTTGGTCACTATAGTTAACATGGACTGTCTAGTGGTTGTAGAAACGTCACGCGCAATGAAGTATTCAGATAAGTGACCGAAAATTTCGCCCCGGTAGATAAAGACCCACTTGCGCATGATGATTGAACCCAGTATTAAATCATCATTCTGTCCCTGTCAGTTTATTTGACGTTGACAGAGACAGAAATAAGTTTAATTCCAAAAAAAGCAAAAAATAATAATAGTGTCCTGTTTCTATGATGTATACAAAGACACTGTTAAAATATTATAACTTTAAACGTTTGACCTTTATAGAAAGACCTCACACGTACCTAAACAGCTACTGAAACAAATTAGGCTACACATCCCATTGGAACTTGGCCGATTCCGAATATAAATTATTGGTCAGACTTGAACAACTTTGTCAGCGAAATTCTTGTTTGTTTCAAGCCTTAGACTAGCCACAAACAACTTAGGATTATTGCTTCTTCTAATAGTATTCGTAACTTCTTAGTTCTCACACTACGTGTAATTTATAACATTTTTTTACTGCTATTTCTGCCAAAATCACATACCGTAAACAGAAAGGGTGTTTTTTTGTAAAAGGTAACCATGCAAAGAGCAGTTTCTGATACCAGAGACACAAGACCCAATCTAAACTAAAAGCTTAAGCACATAGTTAAGCCTACACCCTAAGATACAAGTTATTTCTGCAGGTACGGAGACAGGGAGCCAACAGTAAACAACCTCGGTGCCAAAGTGGACGCTGGGCTCATGAGTCAATGCTTCGGTTAGTTATTCGAATTATTGGTAAGCCAATGATTTTAGATAATTAATCGAATCGGGCGTTACTTTGCAGAAAGTTAAGTTCGATTTTATTTTAAAAAAAGTGGTGATAGCTGAGTATTAGTTCAGGCAATAATACAACTAATACTCAAAGAAGTTACGGTCCGTGTGGATGGGCCTCCGGCCTGGGCCTGCGCCAGTGTCGCTTGCCGGAAATTTAAAGCAAAATATTTTTTATAAAATTCAAGTCAATGATTATTTGTTAAGTCTAGAAACCTCCTTGGTTGTCTTCAGGCCCATGTCCCTCTGAAGTGATCCAGGGCCGAGTGAGGGACTACCTCTCAGAACACCCCAAGGAGGCTGCTGCCTTCCTGAACTCCCTGCTCAGCCAGCTCAACTGGGCCTTCTCGGAGTTCATTACGATGATGCAAGAGGTGGCAATATCGGATAATATTTTTTTCTTACCTTTATCACAGAATATATAATAGTACTACATCCTTTATTCTTAAGGGAATAAGTTGATGATTCTTTCTTGACGAGCGAATACGACTTGATTGAGCGAATAATTTATGATTATTCGACCAAATGATAAAATCAAATTCTCAATATCCAAGTGTGTACTGGTAGAGAATGCTTCATAATGTTTGAGTCTTTTTGAATAACACTTAAAACAGTAACAGTAACTATAAATCGGCCGCTCAAAGAATGCTACCGACAAGTTTTTATTTTGACTTAAAATGTATAGGAAAATAAACAAAAACCTTTCTGACAAAATTGAAAGCTTCTTAACACGTTCCGGGACACTACTCCAGACACAATAGATGTTTTATTGTTTTCACGCCTGTAGGCGGGCACTGTCCCGGAACGTGTTAATAGCATTCTTTAAGCGGCCGATCTATAGTCAATGAATAGTGTTCACGCTAAAATTCAATATCTATAAATTATTTTTTTACAGCTGCAGCGTTCTTCTTACCTGTCAGGGCTTTCTTGAATTGTTTGACGACTCGACTTCCACTTATCCACAGTAACCTTTTCATAGATGGACAGAGTAAACATAGACGCCCACCTGGAGTCACGTCAGATCAAGCTGTGCGCGACGTGCTTCGACCTCTACCACGGGCTGGCGAGAGCGCTGGAGATGACTTTGAACCTGGCGCCGCAGCTGGTCACCAAACCAGAGGCCTGCGACACGCAGAATGACCTGCTTTTAGGCAGGACGTGTCAGGTAAATAGCGATTGCTTGATAGTGGTCTATGAAGTGTGCTTATTACTTATTAGATTCCACTTTCTGGAGCAAAGAGTGTGTGTGATATTGACTTACAGCTTAATTCAGACAGCTGCTCCGATCTCCACCATACATAGCTAAGTACCATCGCTACAAAGTCAGCTTTTAATTAAAAAAACCGCATCCAAATCGGTAAGTACGGTGCCACAGACAGACACAAACACACGGACAGACTCACACACATGTCGAAGGGTAAAAACTGCAAGCTGCGAGTAAGCTATGCGATCGTGTCAGCTTTACTACTGATGACTAGAAAAAATAAAAAAAAACACATCAAGGAAAGTAAAGGTTCACTGATTGAGCTTTATATCTCCTCAGATCCTCATGGCCGTGGTGTCCCGTGTATGCGTCAGAGGCGGTGGCGGCGCTAGTTTCGCGCGGCTAATCGCGCGAGGACTGCCCGACATGGACCGAGTGCACTACTACGTTGCGCTTGCGCCGGTCGCCGGCTGTCTCATCGGACTTCTGAACCCTAAGCTGCCAAATGACGTGAGTTATACTAACAAATATACCAAGTTTGCTCTTTAGATATTCATGTACTCAAAAATGTTTAATGGTCTCTAAGTCGCAAATCTTTTAATCTCTGACGCCATTGTTTACCAACAATCAATGGTCGCGGTCAGATTCGGCTGACAGGTTTCTGAAGTAGGTATTACTTCGTCGACTTATTTACTGATGTAAACTTTTATTTTTCAGCACATGGAAAAAGTATCAAAAGCCTTGGCGATGGAACCACTCTTCTCCATAGATGGCCTTGACTTTATGCTGGGAAAGTCCAGAGATAGACAGTTCTCATTTTATAAATGTTCGTACAACTATATCTTTATCTCTACAATGCAGTATGGTACATTGATTTTACCATAACACGTCCACACCACACCACCTGCCATTATTCGTGTGCTGTTTCAGTTAGTACTCGGTTAAGGAACAGAATAGCTAAGTATCTTAACAATGTTATTTTTATCATTCATTATTCAATCATTGAGCATTTTAGAACTATTAAACTACTAATCATATAGCATCATAATATTCACAACGCTGTGACATTTATCATATTGCTTCACCATCTGCTTGTCCATGCTTTCTTTTGGTCATATGAGGATTGGCGAGTTATCGTTATTACATCTCTCGATTTACCACGTCTTTTTCACCTACCAGACCCTGAAGATGTGACGGCAGATGAGCTACGTGCCCTCGAAGCGGCAGTGATGCGTCTTCGCGTGACCAGGGAAGCGATAGTGAAGGCACGGTCGCCAGGCTCCAGTGGTGCTCAGTCAGACCTGCTCTGTACCATCTGCTATGCAAGAGTGGCAGACACCGCGTTTGTGCCTTGCGGCCATAATTCGTGCAGGTATTTTATACTTTATGGAACATCTATTGGTAATTTTTAAAGTGGATATAGGGTCCAAAGGTGCTCACACCTAGACCAGGCTGACACCGCCTTAGTTGGAATCCTACAGGTTTGTCTTCTGTATGAAACTACAGTTACGAGTCACGAACAAAATTGCCACTGGGCTTATTATTACTTGGGTGACTGTTGCTAATTGGAATGATTTTAAAACATCCATGATTTAGTAGGTAGGCAGGTATCAAATCGTTGGACACAGGAAGAAAATAAAGAAAAAAGTTTTGGTTGAATATTTTATCTGGTGATGATCTGAATACTGATACCAAGTATATTTTGTTGTTGCAGGGCATGCATCATGCAGCACCTTCTGAACTCGAAGCAATGTTTCTTTTGCAAAGCAGAGATTGAAACGGTCAAGGCAATGGAACCGGCTAACAATTAGATTTTTACTCGGAATATTTAAAACTTAACGCCTTCAAAAATGGCGGAACTAAGAACCTTTGAGCATGAGTATATCGAGTTATTTATTTAGCACAAAGGACATGTCTTTTAACTTATTTATCAATCCCAGAGTTTAGCACACTTATTTTTTTCTGATGTTACATTAAACAAAAGTCTTTTGTAGTTTTAAGTATGCGATAGGCTTTAAAATCTATCGCATACTTCTACAGGTATTACTGAATAGCGTTGAGCGAGTTTATCGGTATTTTTTGAGAAATGTACAATATATACTGTAAAGAGAATCTAGTAAAGTGTTTATTATTGGTATTATGTTGATTTCTTATAGCCAACTCTTTGGAGAAATGTTTATTTAATTACAAAAATAAGTACAGTTTTTACACATCGGAAATGTAATAAATTCGTTTGCATATTTTACTATAAATGCACTTATAAAATACACTCCACACAACATACACATTTATTTAAGTACGCGTCTATAAACACTGAGAATAATCACAATCCATAAAAACTACCAGTTTCAATCCTGCGATCCTTACAAGGTCGTTTCCATCGTGTCGGTGGACGTCCTACGCTGCACGTCCCGCGGTGCCGCTAGTGATCGGTCGCTATGGAAAACCGTGGGGGAGGCCTATGTTCAGCAGTGGACGTCCTTTGGCTGATAATGACGATGATGATGATAAAAACTACCACTAATTTTCACATACGCTCATTAATCGTAAGCTTGTTACATCGGTATCGGTTTCGTACAAGATACTGAAAAAACTGCTCAAATGATATCTCACGTTATTTCCGTACATCAGTCTAAAACACAAAATTTTCTTTCTTTCTTTCTTTCAAAATTCGTTTCACTAAGAGCTCGTACTAGGGTCCTTTCTGGTTCCCCATCGGTGCATATGCGTAGTAAGCTGCAGCAGGACAGTCGCAGGTCCCCCGTGGTCCAGGAACACCCCTGGGACCTATCGAACCTAGAAACAATAAATGACGCATTTGTAGAGTACGGTTTTCGGTGTAAAAAATTAGTACACTTTACCCCTTATTTAGAAGTTACGTCAAAAAGCAGTGTGAAAGCTGGCCCACGATAGAAGCAAAAAGGGAGTTACCCTCCAAAATAAACCGAAGGAAGCAGCTTAAAAAGTTAAAAGCATACGTGTCTCATACCTTCTCGCCCTGGATCACCCCGTGCACCCGTCCTACCTTCTGGACCAGGTGGACCGATTGGACCTGTAATAAATAGTCATAGTGTAATAGTATAGTGAAGACCTGTAATAATAGTTAGGCAACCATAAGCAGAATATAACAATGTTTATTTGATTAGAATTTTAAAGGTATTGCTTAAGCTTATTATGTTGTTGCTCTAAATTTGATTGGGATATGTCCTTTCCATACATCTTTTACTAAATCTATTCGCTGATAACATGCCGTGAAAGAACCGGCACCAACGAATATGAAGAACTAAATTAAGGCACCAAAGATTTAAACTAATAAGTTCGAGATCTCTGTCTCTTAACTCGTCAAGTATGTGTAAACGAGACACAATAAAAATTCCATTGTTATGCGACTCTCGGCATTCGTTTGATACCTGACTGATTACCCATTTTCAAAATAAAGTCACTTGCACACATGATACCAAAACGAGCGTCACTTCAAACAAAAGACGACGTCAGATGCTATTGATTTTGGCTATTTTAAGGTGGTTAGGCGGAGGTAACCTCGATAGTACGTAGCTCGTTCTATTTAAGACACTTTAGACTTTATTTTCATCTTAAAGACACAAATGGCTTAAAGATGAAAATAAAGACATATTCGTGTAACCTGCAATCCCTCTAGGCCCCTCAGGGCCAGGTAGGCCCACTCCAGCTGGACCTCTTTCGCCCTTTTCTCCTTTATCACCGCGCGGACCCTCGCTGCCTGGTCTGCCGGGCTCACCCGGCTCCCCTGGGTAACCACGTGGTCCTGATTCCCCTGGGTCTCCGCGTACACCTGGGATTTTGTAAAAAAAATAAGCTAGAAGTAATTATAGACATAAGATTTAAAACTTCCACGTGGCATTACAATGACAATTAGACATGGCGGGTCTAAACACAAAATACAAATATGAGCAAATGCTACTCACTCGTGCCGTTATGTCTAATTCTCAGTAGGAGTAGTGCCTCAACGGGCGGAAAAGTTCTAGATTGGAGAACTTTTCCGCCCGTTTACCTTTTGACCAAAGACGCAGCGTAGGACATCCACGGACAAGATGGACGGACGACCTTGTAAAGATCGGAGGATATAACTGTATGCAGATTGCTTGTGATCGATCGATGTGAAAATCCGTGAGGTGGCCCATGTTTTATCCTTTGTTCTATGTGGTGTCCTTTGGTTAATATGATGATGAATGGTGTATTTTTTTATATGCGTTCTCATATCTTACCAGGTGCTCCTGGTGTTCCAGGTCTACCTGGGGGCCCTCTTCTTGTCACAGTAACAGTGGGTGGGCTTGTCATACTCGATGTCAGCTCTCTTAGCCTCTCTTGAAAGTAAAGCAATCGTGTAAAGATAGATTAAATATTTCGGAAAAAGAAATTGGTGAAAATTAAGTATTATTGTACCGTTGATGATGTCTGAGCAGATGTTTCTTATTTCACCCTCTGTAATTGATTGTGCCTGAAACAGTTTATCAATTAAAATTAACAACTGAATTGAAAATGAAAATGCTCTGCAAGTGAGCAAACTATTTGAGCAAACTTACCTGGACAACAGAACTTTGTGGTGCTGGCATTCCTGGCGCCCCTCTTGGACCTGGATTTCCAGGGATTCCGTCAACTCCGTCCTTTCCTGGGAGACCTGGTAATCCTGGCTCACCTCTCTAAATAAAAAAATATTGTACAACCTTAAGTTTGCAGTTGGATGACTGACTTATACAATAACTCATACAGCTGACAAAGTGATTAGTAGTAGAGTATGTAGACGCCTAATCTAAAGATGTGATGTGCATAGTAAAGTGATGTGATGTGAATAATTAGGCATCGTGTGAGATATCGATACTACATACTTCAAAATACCGACTAAAGTTAACACGATACATAGACTCTCTGATACGATACATAGAGCTTTGTATGGATATTAGCATCATTGAGATCAAAGAATAAAACACCGATACTGAAATAGCTATAAAATAGTCTGTTACCTCTCCTCTTTCCCCCTGTGGGCCTGGTGGCCCTGGCACACTGGTTCCTTGCGAGACAGCTGCTGCGACACCTGGCGGGCCTGGAGGGCCAGCTCGACCTGGTGGACCTTCGGGACCCTGGAATTAAATATTCAATTCTTTAATCTGATCTGATGAATTAACTTTTGAGACCAAGATAAAGCTATTGATGTGGTGGCAGACGTTACGCATGCAGAATATAGATTATACGAAATATTCTCGAAATTAATTTTGGCGTAGATTGTTTTATCGTAAAATCAATCCTCCATTTTAAGTGTATCATCATTCATCATCATTCGCTTGCCCTGTTCCTGTATATTGTCAAAAAAGTAATACTAGCTAGAATGCAAATCTTTTGGACACATACGAGTACTGCAGTATTTATTGGACCACAACCTTTCAGATTATCAACATACGGCTTAGATGGCCACTTGAAAATATAAATACCTGTGGACCCTCAGCTCCTCTTTCTCCCTGTGGGCCTGGCAAACCTTGGATACCTCTTTCACCTGGCACCCCTGGTACTCCTTGAATGCCTTGCGGACCCGGTAAGCCCTGTATACAAAAATAAATATAAATACAATGTTCTGATTATGCCCTAAAATTACGTATTCTTCTAATTTCCTTACCATAGCTCCATTTAACCCTGGTTGTCCTCTTTCACCTGGAGTTCCATCTTGGCCTGGTCTTCCTGGAGCACCTCTTTCGCCTTTGACTCCTAAAATATGTAAATTAGTTAACCTTCTTTTAAAAAAAAGTAATCTATATAGTAAAAATTAATTGCTATTTGTGTTAGTCTTGCTACAACCCGAGAATGACTAAACCGATTTGGCTGATTTTGGTCTTGGAATATTGGGATCGCTAGTAATTAACTAAAATAACACGTGTAGGTAAAGTTAGTCATCACGCAGCAGAAATGTGTGATCCATCATTGTCGATATTGCACGAATTACCTTGCACGAATGAAGAGTTGAAGTTTGCAGGAGGCCCTGGTGGACCAGGAGGTCCAATGGGTCCTCGTTCTCCTTTGGGGCCTACGGGACCGGGGGAGCCTCTTGCACCCTGCATTAGCAAATACGATTATAGAATTAATATATTCATTTTCTTTCTTTCTTTCAAATTGTAAATATTGTAAATGTACATTGAATGTTACTAAGTTTCTAAAGTGGCAATAGTAGAAGGTACAAACTCACATCCTGACCAGGGATTCCTGATAATCCTGTTAATCCTGCATCACCCGGCTCTCCTGATAGGAAATAACCAAAAAAATTATAAATGCATTTTGTTTTCGTTCAATTAGTTTAAATCTATATTTTGTTGAATACGATTAGGGTTTATAACTTTAGATTACTACGAATTTATCTCTGAGTTAAAGCATTTTTGGGAACAATGACAAAGTCAGGGTATACTCTGTACAAACTGTACTACAGTATACTCTGTAGAATCATTGATTAATAAATTTTCTCCTATTACTGGCCACACACTGTAAACTGAATTTATAGCTGACAAAGCCATCAGTTGGTTGAGCTATAGGGCACAGTAAATAGTGTAATTACGAATACGTAGACGCCTAATCTAACAATCAATCAAACAGCTCAATTAGTTTAAAATCTGTTTTTTGTTGAAAACTACAATTACAGCACTAATGAACTACCTACATCTGAATGTAAGATACCTACTGGATCACAAGTACGTATAAGTATTAACGCGTTACTTAAAACTCACCTTTTTCCCCAAGATCTCCTTTGTCCCCTTTATATCCTCGTTCACCAGGCTCACCAGGTAGGCCCGGTACTCCAGGAGACCCCACACCAATGCTTCCCTAAATAAACGAGACAGATGTATATCATAAATGGAGCTTAACACGTTCCGGGACACTGTTCCAGACACAAGATGTTTTATCGTTTTCACGCCTGTAGGCGTTCACTGTCCCGGAATGTGTTAAGAAACACAGATATGGGAAGATAAACTTCAAGAATAACAATATTTGGCGCAAATATGTTACGAAGGCAAAGGGAAGCGCTTCTTATCGACCGGATGATTATGTCCGGGGACGTGCCGGGGACCAAGGTCCAATGTTCACCGTCTTGGTTAATTCATATGTAGTTATGTCCGAGCTGAATCTTTACTATCGCGGTTCAGTCTCCATACACTTTAACTAAATATAGTTTAATAATCTCAAAATATAGCTTTAAATGGTATCTCACATTGAATAATGCAGGTTCCCCGGGTGGTCCTCTGTCACCTTTCGCGCCCGGTACACCGGGTAGTCCGTAAGGTCCTTGAATGCCTCGTTTGCCCTGAAAGTGCAATAAATATTGTAACGACTACCGAACTGATACTTTTAGAAAACGTAAAAAACTACATCCAAGCTCGGTTGCACTAGATCATTTTATCCGGTAAAACAATCGTCAAAATTCTGTGAAAAGGCATTCGGAAAAAATATGGCTGTAGGTCATAGGTTAAAGTTTGGTGGTGCAATCGACCCATAGAGATTTAAATTTCAAAATCATCACAGTTGAAAAAAAGTGAAGATTACCGGTAGCCCTGTGTATCCTCTTGGTCCTTGTGGTCCCACCGGCCCCATCGGGCCGACTGGTCCCTGCAATTATTATCACCAACATCAACAAAGGGGGTTATCAATTCGACATGTGATATCGTTGGAATTTGATAATATTTCGAGTATGTTCATCTATTATAGGGCTTTCAAACACGTGTGCCAAATTTCGTTTGTATATTTATGTTTTTGTCACAATAAATATGATGGATGAGTGAAATAGGTTTACTAAATATGTAATGTTTTCATGTACTTACTGCCGGACATGTAACATTACAAACACCTGTCGACGGAACCTCGTTGCTTTGAGATCCTACATCAAACACCTGAAATATTATTAATAATAATAATTACTATACACATCAATCAAGATGCACGTTTTCAATACATTAAATTAAAAAATCTTAGCTACTGTACCGGCGCTTCAGACGTTGCAATGAGAAACTCCGAATCTTTCTGTAACAAACAGAAAAACATAACTTTCAACAACGAAAAAGGAAGAAAGGCTTTCATTATTTAATGGAAGACACTTTGCACAAGTATTGAAAATCATTAATAACTTTACTTACAAGTTCATCACAGCTGTCATCATTTAGGACGTAGCGACTGCAGCTCAGAGATAACCACTGAAGGTCTATCTGGAAATTAGAAACAACATTTTGAATGCTGTCCAATGTAAATGTCAAAGTCTTAAGCTGTAATTTATTAGCTTAATTTAAAGCCATTGCTTCAAATTAAGCTAATAAATTACAGCTTGATCATTATCAATTCTAAAGTGTTTAATATGATTTTTCTCAGTTTCAGCATATGATACTATAATATGAATTGATTTTTATTTTAATATGTGGAAGGGACTATGAATCATAAGTAAGTTATTAGTTTAAAATATTGCCAATGTTTACAAAGTCACCCTGTAATAGTGATGGTTTTTTTTAACTTTCATTACTGTAATCGTTTTACATCGGCTAGATTGCACTAATACTGAAATAAATAAGTATAAATATATTTTTTTTGCTGTGGGCTATGTGTAGCCTGATAATAAAATTTAAAAAATGTAACGTGCTTCTATAAAATTGTGATAATAACTTACGTTGGCAGGTTTTCCATTGTCATCAGACACAATGGTGACGGAGGTAGCGTTGCTGAAGTCGTGTTTCGTCACATTTTCTGGTTTTAACTACAAATGATATTCGAATATAAGTATAGGTACATGTTTCAGCAGCTCCAAGCTTATTACTATTAGAATAAATCTAACTTAGGTAACTTCTCTTGTGTCGGAGGCCAAGACACACTGTGGGTCGCTGCGCCAAAGGAGTAAGTAAGTAAGTAACTTATAGGTAAGTATACAAAATATTGATGACTTGATTTCTAAAGAAATTATTTGATACTGCGACATTCAAATCAATTCTGAATAACACATAATATGCCAATGGTATTCGGGTGAACAAAATAATCGTTTGATTACTTTCCAATTTCCAACATTATACTTAATTAATTTGTAGCTACCTCCACACAGTCGACAGCTACATGGACTGTGTCATTTGTGATCGCAAAATGAACTTTGTGCCATCCAGGAGTAAACAACTGAAATAAAAATACAATGTTTTATCAAAATTCAAATAATATTTCGAAATAGTCATGTGAAACTTGATATCAAGGAAACTGAAGCCTTACAAAATTACAGGCTAAATTCATTAAACTACCCGAGTGTCGGGTGAGCGTAAAACATAGTGTTTTTTTAATTGCTAGCCTAATAATCCAACAGATTCGAGATCGTCGTTCGTGCCATCGCTGTCGTCTGCCTTTCGGGCGGCGTCCATCGGTAGGCAGCTCCAATGGGTCGCCACCCATTGGAGCTGCCTACCGATGGACGCCGCCAAGATCGCCATCTTGGACCATTTTTCAGAACACATCCTAAGGTCGTGGCCCTCCCAGTCCCCTTGAGTTTTGCAATGGATTGTGGTGTTGTGAAACCGATCTATTCTTTAAGGCCCAAAACGCTGCGTTCCATGGCCCGGCAAACCCCAAGTTTGAACTTCTGACTTTTGCTCAGTGACCAAGTTTGCGCACCGTCAGAACCGGTAGAATGCAAAAATAGAAATAGTAGTAACATAGATATTTCTATAAGCGTAAGACAACATAGGGCCAAGAGACATCATTCTTACCGCCTTACTGTCAAATATCGTCCTAGTCCCTTGCACGTAGACCAAGACCTTCCTGGCATTAGGCAGCATGGTCAGAGAGAACTGCAGGGTTTGCGAGTGCGCCCTGATTAGGCTCCAGGGTCGGCGCTGGCCGTGAGAGTTGAAGGTGCCCACCACACTGAAGTACTCGGGCAGCCCTTGCGGGAATACTTGTCTGTAATTATTATTAAGAAAAAAATATTATAGTAGGTTGAGAAAGGTGCTTTCAGTGAAGCTAGCTAGCCTCATAATTATTGACTTAGCTTTTTTATCTTTTTTTTAAATCGAAATGGGTTTGACTCTAGACTCGACCTGATTGGGCTTAGACAGAGTTGATGATGGAGCGAGCTCACCCAGAAGAAATTAGTCACTTTTTAAAAGAATTTCGCGATAGAAAAGTAGGCTAGTGTAAACATGGCCACAGTTATAAACATGAGCGATCAAAAACAACAAGACTTGCACAATGCACACAAGATCACTACTTATTTATGCTACAGTATGCATTGAGCATAGCATTTGAACACTGAAACTTGCTTTTGAAACGTTATAAAACCGCTGTACTTATTATGTCTCATTGTAAAATAAAGAGTGTAGGTCAACGACATCTATGTTATACCTATGTATAAAATCTAGGTAGGTATCGCAAATTGTATTTTAAATTGGAACACGTGTCTAAACATGTAAGCTAACGTTTCTTAGAAAGAGTCAAGCGAGTAAGTACTTACCTGGAACTGATCAATTCATCTTAAATTTTAGACACTAAGCACTTACTTTAAAGGCAGCGTAAGGTTAGCCCCCTTTCCGACTCTGTAAGCCCTCTGCAAAGCTTGAGAGCCCTGCACCATCTTGACTCCCGGAGCCCTTGGCCAGTCCAATCGGTAGACCGCTATCAAGTCTATAGTTTGGAAGTCAACATCGCCAGGACGGAGAGAGAAGCAGGGGTTCAGCAATGGACTTGTTGTTGTAGTGTTCACTGTAGATGTTAAGAAAGAAAGATAATGTTTAATCTATGTACTATGTATTTTTTTGCAATAAAAAATGATTACAGTCCGTTTTCCTTTGCTAGTCGAACAAAGTAAACAATATTTTTATAACTTTTAAAATAATATCTGTGAATAAAATATAATAAACTCTTTGAGTTGAAAAGATCTCGGTGTTCAACGATGACTCACCTATGTAGGGTGAGTTTTGTGTTTAACTAATTTTAAAATGAATTATTTCGGTAAGTACCAATATCAAGATTGTTTACAATATTGGACAAGCAAAGAGAAACCGACTTTAAATGTTATATTGTGTGTGCTATGCTCCCATCCAACGTGAACCTAACACGAGAGCTTAAAAAAAAGACGTTTTCCGATGCAAGAATAGAAAATATTTATGTAAGACAGTTTATGCAGGCGCTAAGAACCATGTTAAAGGCAGTGTCTTTGAGCGAGGCAAAAATAGCTGTTTGGTTCATGCCAAGTTTTAGTAAAAAACAAAAAATATATTTTTGTAACT
Source organism: Pyrausta aurata (assembly GCA_963584085.1). NCBI lineage: Eukaryota > Metazoa > Arthropoda > Insecta > Lepidoptera > Crambidae > Pyrausta > Pyrausta aurata. The sequence goes on from OY757274.1 coordinate 5,061,001, forward strand.
TAGATTTACTAATAAAATACGTACAGTCTTCTTCTGAAGATTGGCCATTGCAGACGAGGTCCAAGTTCAGTATCACCACGACTGTGAACCTGTAACAAAAACCTACGTAAATGGATCATAGGAAAACTTTTTGAAAGTATAAGTATCTGTCAAATTAACACTGAAAATCTGAAATCTAGAGGAAATTATCTTCCTTGGATAGTCTTATTTACTAAAAACCTCGTCTTTTGAGTTTGATCCCTTCTCTCCTGTTGCAGCGTGATGTTTTATAGCCTCTAAAGCCTTCTTCGATGATCTAAGCTATCCAACACCAACAAAATTTTTCAAACGTCCATTAGTTCCTGAGATTAGCACTTTCAATCAGATTTATAATATTTGTATAGATATACATACCTAAAGCATTTAAGCTCGTAAGTTTAAAGTTACACACTTACCTACTACAAACAAACGTTCCTATCGTAGGTACAATAGATGTGTATATCAAAATTCAACAAAATAATATCAAACGTAACAATTCGTTAGCTTTTCTTGCGATTGATATTGACCCATATTGCCTGACCGAAGAAACCCGACCTACACTAATGATTGATGATGGTAGCGAAACAATCAAGACGGTTAAAATTCCGTTCCTGACAGATTGAGTTACTTGATAACTGCTAATCCAAGAAATTGGGTCACCTCTGACAGTATTAATATACATTTTGCAAGAGTAAAATATCTAAAACACTATCACTTCATTTTTTGTTTGCAGTTTTTGGTGATAAAGGTGAATATAACTATTGGGTCACTTTTCGGTCCGTCCATTTTAATTTTATTTGAAAGAATCGGCCATTAATAAAATAAAACCATCCCATTCTTATCCTAACGTCTTATTCATTTTATATCTCTAAGACCTCATATCGCACTGAAATATGCTGGTCATACCACCTCAATACTCCAAGTAACGATGACGACGCCTTTTAGCCAAGTAAGTAATCCTATAGTGGATGGAAGGAGTCGATCTATGCCAGCCCGTCTTTTACCTCTATCAATAAATGATGAACCATAGAGGTTCCTTGTATACTTGTATGTTCCTTGGACACTTCGGACATAGATGGAATTCTAAAAAGGAACTACTGTAAAAGTTATCCTACTCCATAAAAAAAAACATAGAGACGAGCTATTACGACAGGAAGGAACAAAATTCAAAAAAATCAAAAATTTAACGTTTATATCAACAAACTGATGCCAAAGAATTCAGACTTAACACCGTTGGATCTGAGACCTTACTCTGGTCTGGACACAAAACCCGATCCAATGAATATAGCCATCCCTGTCACACGCATACACGGCCTGGTATGAGTGACAGGGATAATGGCTATAATCATTGGATCGGGGTTTGTGTTCAAAGTAAGGCCACTGAAAGCAGTAACAGACAATCAATAGTACCTAACTACTCAGAAAGTTATTTACTAAATATTTCTGTGCAACCTTGTCCTAAACAAAAATGAGTAGCCAATAACCGCGTCCTATTTACGATCAAGTCATCAAATCTCGATGAGAAGGTCAACAATTAATTGATCCTGGCACACATGCGCCCGCGGCCCAATTGCAAGGCCTTCAACTGTCAATCGGCCATTTTGATCGCAACGGATTTTCCACGTCATAAAAGTCGTTAATTTAAATATGTTTTAACGGCGCGAGTCTAGCGATTCGTTGATATAAAACAAATCAAATCAAATCAAATCAAATATTCATTTATTGCATCTGTTATAGGTTTTTTTTTAAAGCGGATGTTAATGCTTATACTAAAATAGTTCCTTTATAACATACCAATGAGGCGTACAATATTGTAGGTACTACAAGTACCGATAATTTTTAGTCTTAAATATTAATATGAATTTGAGAAATTTTATAATTATGTAGGTGTACATTTTGAAAACTTTAATTTTCTTAATCTAATATTACTAAGTATTTCGCTTAAAAATAAATGTGCCTATCCACATCGATAACATTCTATGTATTAAAGTTTAAAGAAAAGAAAATAAACACAATTAAAACAGAATAACATTCACAAATAATGTATTTTTTTTATTTATAAATTATGAATTATGAATTATGTGGTGATTTTATCACTGAAATATTCATAGACGGAGTAATAGCATTTTTGGCGCAAAATTTCAAACAACGTTTTTTTAAAACTGATGATATTAAGCTCTTTTAGCGATTCAGGAAGATGATTGTATATTTTAGGGGCTATTGAATATATACTATTAGTGAAAAAACTTGTACGCGAATCGTGATGGGGGAGTATGTCAATTTTGTTTTTTGTTTTACGGTGGTATTTAGTAACTCTGTTCTTAAAATAATGTTGATTAGTTTTAACAAACAGGCAAACTTGAAAGATATATAGGGATGGTAGGTTGAGGATACTTAGTTTGATAAATAATGATCTACAACTAGTTCTTTGATTTGCACCAAACAATGCTCTGATACATTTTTTCTGAGCGCGAAATACGGGTAAAATATACTTATTGGCGGTGTTTCCCCAATGGATGACACCATAACGGAGGTTAGAGGCTATAAATCCGTGGTATGCCGTTAGTGCCGCCTTTTGAGATACAGTTTTTGCTAATTTTCTTAACGGATAGATAAATTTACTAATTTTGTTACACAGGTAGCTTGTGTGCGGCTTCCAATTCGCATTACTATCTATAACGAGACCTAAAAATTTTATATTATTTACTTCTTCAATATTGTGATTATTATATTTTACTGTGATATTATGTTTATTTTGCTGTGTTAAATGAAATTGTAGGTATTTAGTTTTATCTAAGTTAATTTTTAAGTTGTTGGCTAGCATCCAATCTATAATATTTTCTAGAGTTCTGTTTTTGGAAGTTTCGTATGTATGCAAACATTTAGCTTTGATTAAGACTGTCGTATCATCTGCAAACAAAAACATGTCATTGTCTACACAAAGCGGTAAATCGTTGATGTATATTAAAAATTTGAGTTTCATAAGTAGGTTGTTTGGTGCTTGTGATTGGCTTCTGAAAAAATACTAGAATATGCTTCGTCATTTCATATTGTACTTAAACTAATTAAGAGGATCGTGTGCAGGCGTAGCGCAGCGCGAGTTTTCATACATATCGAACGCCAACGGTCAAAAAAGTGAATGTTTAGGTTCTTATATTTTCGAAACATACAATATTAAAAAAATCGTACGAGCATAGTTTTTCAAAATATCTCTAAGATGTAAAAAAATGGTCAAAATCAGACAACGTTTAAAAGGGTGGAAAACGTTTTCTCTTTTTGTATGGAAGCTTGCGCGCACACGATCCTCTTAAATACATGAATATGCGCCTGAAAACACAAAAATTGACATGGTTTCGTAGTTAGGTACTTCGAAAAGTAATTTTCTTCCTAAAAAATAAAACAATCACTTCAGTTACATTAACTATATACCACATCCCATTTTTTTTTTACTGAAATTACCTAAGTACTAATTTAGTATCGGCCTTATAGGGCTGGCTTTGTCTTCTAAATATAGAGTGCTTCAGGTTGCCTACCTAAAAGGACATTGGTATACTGATATGCCAACGACCTATATGCTGATGCTTCCAATTAATAAATCATGTTAATGTGTATCTCTCATCTTCATTCAATTGTACGTAGGTACGGTGAGGTCTCTCGCGCCTCACCACTTTTCAACGAAAATCGCTTGCACACTACACAAAAGCAGGCGACACTTCAAATAAAATACGCGAGGTGCAAGATATCTTGACTTTTAAGGTGGTTAGGCGCGAGATACCTTGGCCAGCGGCCGGCTCGGTAAGCAAGTCCTTTTTTTAGGTAATAAGTAATAACTGAATATTTCTTCTTTGTATTGGTTTCATGCCACAAAGTACATGCAACAACAGTTCTTAATTGACGCCACTTGTAAAAACGGTTTCTTATTCGAAATTCAAATTTCAAGGAATACGACACAATCTTGTCTTCGTACTTGCGACACATTTTTTTCTTGGCACAGCTTCTCTATACGTAGTAATTACAACTTAATTGGAGTAATAAGCCTTCAGTTATAAAAAAAAAGTTATCAAACTAATTCAAACAAGGTGTAAAATAATCAATTACGGCCGGTACATGGTTTTCAGCTTAATATTATAACTCAAGCACCGTGGAGAAAACGTTTTATCGCCCATTTTTAACTCTCATCTCACCTTAAACGTTTTGGGTCCCTAATTTGTTTAGGAAAAAGATTGTAAGAAAAATTTCCTCATTATGCTGAAATTTTGCTGTAAAAATGTTTACAAGTTAATTGATCTCGTATTTTATGAAATGAACACTTAAAATAAAAACACAAAATAATGAAAAAGTTACGTTATGTTCTATAAACTAAACAAACAAACTATTCAAGAACTGACTGATCTACATTCCTCATTTCCTCATACACATAATAACCGGCGTATTTTTTTATGTCTGCAGAAAACCGCGCCAAAATAAAAAATAAAACTAGATTTTTTATTACTGCAGGCCAGTGTTATCATTTTTCTTAGACTCACCAAAAAGGTTTCATGTTGGTCACAGAAAACACTAACAAGACATCACTGCACTCACATCCAAGTATTCTGGAGTACTGTACCAATGTAGCAAGGAGTATGTGGCTAATCAGTGGCCTGAGATTTGCCCGCCCGTTCAATGTTATATATCAATTAATTTATGGCATGACAACCTCCCAATGTTCAGCAATTTGTGGTCGCGTTCTTTGGAATCTACATACTTGTATGACTAATGGACCGATGAGTAAAAACTACGAATATAACCCATTAATGAGCAGTGAAAAGTGATATGTCATTCAGATGACTATTACTCGTATCAACTTTCTTGATTGCAATTACAACTTATTAAAGTCATTACTACAACATTGCAATTAAAATACTATCCTTAAAAGTAATGCATCATGCTTAAAACAGTGCGATCACTTAACAATGCAGGTACTTACTTAATAAAAAATCGATTTCAAGTTCAAGCGCACATAATTTTGAAGACCGGGATTGTCATTTACTCTAATAGGAAAGATTAATTTATATTTATTAAATGCACTACTTACTCACTCACTACTCTGCGTACATTAAAATTTTGAGTATAATAATTGCGCATCCGAATAATCATTGTGTTACCGTTAAGCAATTGAATTCAACCATCAAATTAAATAATACTAAGGTTAATTGTCAACAGCTTGGATCGTGAATTAAACCCGCGCTGAAACCCGCGTCTTTCAAGTTACCGCAATCGTCCGACCGCTTAACCACTCGGCCTAGCAGACAACTTGTTTAATTACAATAATATTGTGTATTTACTTACTTACTGTTTCAACATATGAAATGGGTCTTTCTCTGGGCACTCAATTAAGTATACTGTATCCGATTAGGAAACTATTTTTGGTATATCTATCCTGCTGTTCCAGCTTATTTCAATTGCAACTCTGAGCTAACAAATCTGTCTTTATACAATGCATTCATTGTCAAGGGTACCATAACTGGGGCACGTTCTACGAACCATCTTAATCTATACTAATATTATAAAGCTTCAGTGTTTGTTTGTTTGTTTGTTTGTTTGTTTATTTGAACGCGCTAATCTCCGAAACTACTGGTTCGAATTGAATAATTCTTTTTGTGTTGGATAGTCCAGTTATCGAGGAAGGCTTTAGGCTATAACATCACGCTACGACCAATAGGAGCAAAGATATAGTGGTAAATGTGTAAAAAACGGGAGAAAGAAGTCACTATTCCACGCGGACGAAGTCGCGGGCAAAAGCTAGTATTTTATATGGAAATACAATCATTTAGCCAGATGGTTATTATTGTCAGATGGTCTTATGTTAGTTCGCCGCTTGTGATCTTTGATATCACCTCCAGCCCAGCTTCGTATTGATGTTGTTACTAAGAAGTGCCGACTGATATTATAATCATGGTTGTGATGATCATGGTATATACCTCATACATATTTCATATTGTTTAGTAGCAGACTATAGGTAGACCGCTTCATTGAGACTTCGCCTGCGGGGCACAGGGGTGCGGAGGGAGGCGATAATAGTTTGCGCGAGAGGTGCGGGCGGCGCGGAAACACCCGCCCGCCGCGCCGCTCACTATAGGTAAACCGCTTCATTGAGACTTCGCCTGCGGGGTACAGGGGTGCGGGCGAAAAAACGAGAGCGGGGACTGTAAGGGGTGCGGGCGGCGGGGATACACAAGAAACATTACATAACATAATTATGTATTATTGAAAAAAATATTCGATTCGATACAATTACACTAATGAGAGTGAATTAGATAATTCTAAATATTACTATCCAGAGCTGTGGATTTTGATCAATAAATAAAATGGAATCTTAAAATAAGATTGATTTTGTTGCAAAATTAAAAACTTCAAATAACATTCCCTGGTAACTTTTGCGACTGTTTTGTTTAAGTGTATATCTAGTTCATATTTATATTTAGTTCATATTCCACTGAATTTGGATCTATATTTTATTCTAAAACAGTGTAAGTACATATTTAGAGCCTTTATTAAAACACTGTTACTAAACAGTGTTCAAACGGTGGACTTAATGCTAAGAGCATTCTCTTCCCCAGTTATACTTTAGTTTAGAATATATAAAGATACTACAACTTTAGGTCATGAACAAAGATTGTAACAGGTGCAGGAGAATGATTAAAAAAAAAACACGTCAAAAAATACAATAATATAGATTTTGTGTTCGAATATACTGCGACTCATCTTCAGACTTCAGTCAGACAGTATTCTCTTGTGTACTTCTGTCAAAGCGTCCGCAACTGTTAACAGATGCTATACCTGTGTAGCGAGCGTACTGAATTTTGAAAAGAATGTGCCTGCCGCCCGCACCTCTCACAAACCCCGCTCTCGCCTCCCCCCGCGGCCCTATACCCCGCAGGTGAGGTCTCAATTTCGCAATTTACCTATAGCAGACCCATATCTTAGAACATTTGCATGCAGAAAAAATATCTGGGTGTTTAATATCTATGCTATGCACGCAATTATGTAACTGCAGAGGAAACTGCGATAATTCAAGGTACAGTTATTATGCTTATATTAAAACTTTAAATATAATGTTAGTTGGTTTTATAACAGTTAATTATAAATAATAATGATCGGGGACAAATCACAAACGGTCATCTGGCCCCAAGCTAGGATTCCCTGTGTTATGGGAACCAGAGACTGATAAACATACTTACATAGATATTAAACACCCAAACTCACAGGACAAACAAACCTTTTCATCCAAAGAATGTTTGCCCTGGATGGGAATCGAACCCACGACCCTTGGCGCAGCAGCCAGGTGCGCTAGCCACCGCGCCAACGAGTTAGTCAAAATTATCATAAACACTTATCCCTGTTTCGTTTGTTACAGTGTAATAGACAGCGAGGCATTATTAGACGAAATGGAAGACGGCATGGAAGATGATATTCCATACTAATAAACCACGACGCGACGTTTATTGTGATTATAATATATGATAGATGTAACATATAAATATTGAAAAATAAAGCGTTTTCTCAATAACACTCATTATTTGAAACGCCTATTGTATCTTAAGCTGCACTATCTTTTTATCAGAAGAGTTTGAAGACAAAAACAGGTCATTTTAATTTGTAATGTTTTGTATATTGTAACGAGATGTATTTTTTTCATCTATATTATAATTTTTTCGTCCATAATGTGGGTACTTATTATAAAGGAGATTAAATGGGCTTTCTAAAAAAAATATTTTTATTTTATTATCTGTTAAAAAAAATGATATGGACGACTTTGTACCAAAAAAGGGAAATGACGATTTTTATTTTTTTGTTTTTTTTGCGTTTTTCTGAAAAATACTGCAAAATGAATAGTAGAAATGAATTCTACGTGTTTGATTTACTCAAAATTGATACCAAACATATGCTAGTAGCTACAGTGCTAGTGACAGGAATCTTCCCCCCCCAACTAAAAAAAAAAAAATACATTAAAAAAAAAGTGGCTCCCCTTCTTAAATCATTCTTTCAGTCCTAAGGACCAATGTAGCAAAAGGAAATTGCTTAATCATTAATCGCCGTAAATTTCATTTTTTTGTCGTCTACAGATGCCACTAGTATTAATTTATGGCTTAAGAGCGTACACGGCGATTATGACCCGAAAGCGTGATTTCCAAGCTCAAGAACTCTGCAAAAATAAATCCTACGAAACTTCAAATTGCTAATTATTGTAGGCAATCCTTTCAAGTAAAAAATTTTTAAAAAACATTTCCAAGTTATTTGATTTTACGTGAGCTATAACAACTAAACGAACAGCTGTTTCTCAAATTTATGTTACGGGGCTTACTTTGGAGTCTCATGTGTTCAAAATCACTTACATGTTTTACATAGAATTGAACTTTTATTATTAAACAGATCCTCAACTAAATATTGAATTTGACAATTTTTGAAAATTCTGTTCCAAATGAAAGATACGAGTCCTTAAAGAAAGTGAAACTTACAAAAAAAGGCGGATTTAATTTCACGTTTATTTCGGATAATCAGTCCTTTTTTCTTCGAAATAAAGATACACAGTATAGAAGCATGCCTTTTTCTACGCAAATCGAAACAAAAACTAGCTAAAATCCTTTTTTTTCATTCTTAGTATTTAGTTTCAAAACTGCAATAAAACCATCCTCGTAAACAGTTTCAAATCAGTCCGCCGCAAGGCTTTACAAGGTGTGGACGTATCGCTCGAGTTACCGCGCAAAACCTCGCGTGATCCTTGGCGCCGAGTGAATTTATAGTGCGACTAAGCAATTTTGGTAATTATAATATTTTGTAAATTAATATTATTTAATGAGTAAAAAATTCTTGAATTACAATAATGTTGTTACAGTTTTTCAAATATGGGAAACAAATGTAAAAAATATAACCTGGCTACCTCCAAGTCTCGAAGGGGAGCATTACACGATAATATATCTAAGGCCAGGGCTAAAAGGTTGGTTATATAGTTTATATTATAATTCATTATATGTGAACCGAACTCAGGAAAACTCGGAATTTTTATTTTTTTATTTATAGAAGGCGTTATCCCGTATACGTGACCATAAATATTTTTTGATTAGGACTACGTTAAATACGGAATAAAAAATGATAAAGCACCATATTTTTCATTTCGGTTGTGCGGTCAAATCCATTTTTCTGTCTTATTTCCCTTGTATAGTAAAAACTTTTGGTTATTTAGTATTATTGCTTATTTCATTTAAATCGTGAATAGTTATAGTACTATCACATAATAATTTTATAATTTAATCTATTTAATTAAATGACTTATAAGTAAAAATGCATGTGGTCAAAGAAGACTTTTCATATCGGTGAATTTTAGTTTGTCGAGAATATTTTTGCGTGGGACAACTCTAGCTCCTTGCCCCCGCGCTAAAACGCTAAATACCAGTGCCGCCTCAATGCTTAAAGTAAATAGACGTGCGCCGCTTGCTCCGTGTTCCCGCCATAAAAGTAAGTAGTTGGTTTCGGTGACATGGGACATTTTATTTTTCATTTCCGCAGGTTGGAATATATTGTCATCCAATTCTCCATAGAATGTATGAAATATTTATTGGTATCCTTCCCAAACTACGTTTATTAGTAAGGTATTAATAACGTTGTGACTTTAAAACTTTTATTGTTATGTTAAATTATGTCGTTGATTTTAATATCGGTGTTTTCATTTCGGTTGATTCGGTGGCCTAGATTGACCACCGAGATGAAACAAAATTCACCGAAATGATAAAAAATATCATTTCGGTGAATTTTATTAATTCCGGTGCGTAAATTGTTCATATCGGTGATTGTTTTTCTCATTTCGATGGCTTCATTATATCATTCCGGTGAAATCTATACTATATTATACAGCTGAAGAGTTTGTTTGTTTGTTTTTTATTTGAACGCGGTAATCTTAGGAACTACTGGTTCAATTTAAAAGAATATTTTTGTTTTGCCTTCCTTTTTAGGATTCCGTACCTTGAAAGGTAAAAAACGGAACCCTTATAGAATCACTTCGTTGTTTGTCTGTTTGTCTCTCCCTACCCTTTTTCTCAGGAACACGTGGAGGTATCAAGCTATAATTTAATCAAAAGCTCTGCGGTACCTTAAAGCTGTAAAAAAATCAAACTTCAACGCAATCAAAAGATACATCCGTTATTGCCGTAAATATCAACAAATTTCCGCAAATTTTCAACACTCGAAAAGGAATCAAAACCTACCTACAGGGTACTTCCCGTGAACTTAGAATCTTGAAATTTGATACAAAGCAATGTCATTTATAGTACAGATACAAGAATAATTGCGAAAACTGTATTTTTTTGTTATATCATATAAAAACAAAACTTACTGCCCCTTTCTTCATGAACGCGTTACGGTGTTAAATGAAAATTACAATGAACACATAGAACATACATAATGAACTAAAATTAAGATACAAATTATTCATTCAGTGAAAACGTCGTCCTTTTATTACAAAATGTCACAGAAAAAAAGACGCTTTAAATTTCCATATAACTACTATTGATTCCCACTCTACGCTCTGACCGATCCAAAGGTTCCCATTATGCTAGCAGCATTGCCTCGTTGAATAGCAATGGAAACCTGTTGAACCAGCCAGAGTGGGGATCATTACCCTTATCCCTCAGTCGTTGTCCCAACTCTTTGAAAAGCTCGCGTGCCTCATCTCCCCAGGGCCCAGCCGTCTCTACAGCGATTGGAACAAAATCATACTCAGACTTTAGCTCAGCTAGCACTTCAACAGGTTCAGTAAATGTGTCTAACGCATGTTGCGTCCCATAAGAGGCTACGCTCTCCTCGCCATGGAACCAACGTTAGGTCATCTGGTCTCTTACCATCCATGCGGGACAAGCGTGGTGGCTCTAGGACGCAAGGAATATTTACGGAAACCGTGGCCCGACGCACAAATTCATTAATAGAATGGTATAAATTGCACTTGTAAAAAGCAACTGTGAACCTGTGACAGACGAGGAATTGAACCCCGTGTCTTACGCAATCCGGGCAATTAAGTTTGTATGGTGACAAAACACTATAAAAACAAAAATAAACTATAATAGAATGGTGCTTCGGGAACCGCCCCGCACATCTTTGGCAACTCAGTCCATGGTGGCCGTTTTCATCTACCAACACACCACAAATACAGCGATGAGGTTCACAAACTTTGCTGCCCAGTCTTAAAGCTACTGCAATTCTTAAGGAATTGTTGTCGAGAAGCGTACCCAACTGTGGAGACGGCAAAGCATGCAGCCAAGCACCAGATTCAGGTTTTGCAACTGCTTTAAGGCATGCCAACATCACGCTGGAACCTACGGGAATGGAGTAAAAGCAAAACGCACAGAAAATGTCGAAGAGGATCGCTAGTAGTGTTGTTAAGCTAAAAAGTTTTTTTTAATATGATATGGGTTTACTTTTGTCTCTAGACTATACCAGACGAGGCACAGACAGGGACGACGATGAAGCGAGCTCACCCAGAAGAAGCCTGTTCACTCTTTTTCTGAAAATAACAGGGTTGTAGACCGATGGAAACACATATGCGGGTAGAGAGTTTCACTCTTTTGCTGTGCGCATTATGAAAGTTGACGGGAAGCGCTTAGTTCGAAAACTTTTTAAACGCGCTAATCTCAGGAACTACTGCTCCGATTTAAAAAAAAAGGGTTGGATAGCTCATTTATCGGAAAAGGTTATTGGCTATACTTGGTGTCCTTTAAATAGAGGTCCAGCCTAAAATAGGTGATATGCTAGACAATGACAGTCATTAGAAAATATATAAAAAAATGTAAGTTATGTCCTTTTCAAGTTGTGTACATTAGGAAATCTACCAAATTGACATCTAGTAATGGGTTTTCGACTACTGTTAATACAAATACTTTTTTAACTTGTTTATTTTGCGATGCGAGTTTATATAGCCGAAGGCCTACTTTATTTGTAAATCAGGTTACATTTTATAATAAATAGTAAATAAAAAAGTGAAAAATTGTAGTCACAGTAGTCTAGCTTATTACCCGTATTGTGTGCAGCGCACGGCGCTTAAATTTCGCGGGGAGAATTGCTGTTTTTTCGTTATAATAATATATGAGTCCTGAAAGAAGGTTAACTTCTACATACGGGATACTGTAAAACATCACGCTACGAGCTACGGGAATGGAGTGAAATCAAAACGCACGGATGCAGTCACGACGAACCACGTGTTTTAGTGTATAGAAGTAATTTTGTTAAAGGTTTTCGGTGGGTGGATAAGTGCTGTCATTTCGGTGGGCGAGTTATTTCATTTCGATGAATCGTTTTTTCATTTCGGTGGCATCAAAACTTTGAAGTAATGTATCTTTTTAGTTTATCAAGATATTTTGATGGCGTTACGTATTGATCTAAACAACATCAAGAAGTATCATAAACCATAGTTTGAATTCGAAAAATGTTAAAAATAAAAAAGTTCACCGAAGTGATAAAAAAAACGACTTTGTTGAAATTGACCCTTATATCCTTATCTTATATAAGAATTTGAAACATAGTGATACAAGCATCATAACCTTGTACGTACAGGTGTTTCATATTATATTTGTTTTTATTTATGAAATAAATAATTTAGTATTTTTGTATGTATTTGTAAGTAAAGTCTTATTATATTTTTTTCTTAACTTTAGAACATTGAACTTAACCTTTGAACTTGGTCCTAATTTTGGAATCCCTTTTGTCTTTTTAATAATTGCCAAGCATCGATCATAAACCTACTAGACGGATAATGTTAGATTTATTCTAAAAACCGTCAGTTGATTACAAGAGTGCGAGTGTGTGAAATTCTCTTTGTTGATGATTTGCTCGCTTCTGATTGGTTATTTGATATCACGGGCGTACTCGTAGTTCACAGAAGTTTTCAAATCTAAACGTGGCATAAGTTTTTTTGTCTTACTCGTAAGTAAGTGGGTACATCTTGGGTACATCACACACATCTTTGTTAAGTCCTCTTAGACACCGCACCAAATATTTGAAAAATGCTGTCATGATTCGACTACCAAGAACGTATAATTTAGTTTTTAATCAAATTGATCCTTTTTACACGAAGCGAAATAAATTTAAAAGTGATGTGTCTGACACGCTCAAAGAGCGTATACATTGCAGTAACTAAAATAGTTGAATTTTTATCCCGATTTGTTTTTGACGTTTGCCTAATACTGTGTTCGCCTTTGCATTTGTGTAACTAGTTAGTTAATTATATAAACTTTGTTATTTTTCTTTATCCAACAACAGTTGTTTTTATAATTTATGGAAAGCCTATTATTGGCCTTAATATTTGTAAAATTGTGTTTGTTAATACTCATGTGATCGCTGTTGGTTTTCATACAAATAAACAAAATAAACAAATACATGGTCGATGTTTTCAAGCAATACTTATACCCGAATTTATAGGCAACCAATTACTTCACTATGAACCTGGAATGTTCTGACTTTTGACGGTACTAATTTCATACAACATTTTGATTAGGAATGTTTTTATTAAGACATTACCCAATAGTAATTTATTTTGCATGATTATACATATATTTACCAACTTGTACTTAAGCACATTGTGTGTTTTCATGTCTTTAACATTCTATACGATAACTACGGATGATTGTGTGTGTGTGTGTGTGCAGAGAAAATTGCTTATTTTGTCGCTAAGAAATTCCAAATTTGCTTTTAAATAATGAGCACAGTGTTATATTGTGGTTTATGATTGATTACTTTTACTTAATTAATCATTTTGTAATGATTATAAATTAATCACCTGATTAATTTCCCAAAAAAAACTTTATACTTATAATAGCAAAGGGAGTAATTAATTAAATTCAAAAATCACTTTCAAAATCTCAGAATTCAATAAATACAGGATGTGACAAAACCGTGAAAAATAAACCGTGGTTTTCGGCTTTGTTATATCCTGTATTTTTTTTTTGTAGAATTGAATTAAAACGTGCAAAGATGCAATAGTATTATGGTGACCTATTTTTTCATTGAGCATATTATAAAGGCTAAAATTTCGTTATTTTTACCACTTCCTTCAAAATTATGCTTTTAAATAACATGCTTTGTCTGCTTACTAACTAGTTTATGGTTATCTTCAGGCTTTGCATTGAAAATATTAACGTTAATAGCACGAAAAATATTGATAATGCTAGTTACCTTGAAAATACAAAAGTAAATGATGAAATTACTCATGCCTGAGATGAGCACTGAAGATATTGATGACAGTAAAATAATGGTAATGTAGAAGCTCATCTTGTTATTAAGAACTTATCTGTCTGTTATGCATTATAATATTTGATACATAGTGATTTTCAGGTCATCGAAAAAGAGGTATCGCCCGCGGCTAATCTTGTGATTGAAGGTCGAAGAATCATTGAATTTGATTTTTTTCTAGAACAAAATATTACGTTAAACTTTTTTTTTCAAATGTAAACAATACATAATAATAAAAATATTTACAAACTAGCTAGAAAAAAAAAACTCAAAAATACATTCTTTCATTCATTTCATTTGAAACCTTTTTCTCCGATTTTCTTGATTTAATTATTCATAAATGTAGTAGTAATGTTATTTTAAGAGGATCGTGTGCGCGCAAGCTTCCATACAAAAAGAAAAAACGTTTTCCACCTCATAAACGTTGTCTGATTTTGACAATAATGATTTAATGACAGTAATGATTTCATATTTTGAAAAACTATGCTCATACGTTTTGTTTTTTTTTAAATTGTCTACAAATAGGCAACGTTTTAAAATCAGCAATAGTTAATGTACTTTATCAGACGAATATTTCTTATGTGACCATTAAAAAAACAGGCCTAATTTTAATAATTTGTGTTCCTTAAGTTAAAAAATAATTATGGTAAATAAATTTACTATAAAAGAAGTCAATTCATGCATCGTATCAATGTTTCGTGTTGCATGAATAATCTTTATGGCCTTTCATTATAAATATTAATACACTTATTATATACACGTACTTATAATAAATAAAAATACATTCATTAGTAAATTAAAGTATTAAATGACATAACATGCAAACTAGCATTATCATCAGTTTACGACTTAACGGATCAAAATGGTTAGTTCGACTGATTGTACACCATTCTACGCACACAGGCGCAAGTGCATATGTGTGTCGTCAGCGCGCATTGTGTTCGCCCGAACTGGTCCCGACGCATTCGTGATAAAGGCTCTTAAGAGCTATATGACAGTCTGGAGATTCTCAGATTTTACCGAATTTATCAATGTGTGTGTGCGATTTTATATGTCCGGGACACAAAAAAATGTTAACTGTAATTAAACAATTTTTATACTTTATCTCTAGGTAGTAGGCTATGCGTATGATGAACACAGAAAATGATGGTCTTATGAAAGTTGATGTGATAAATTAATGTTATACCAGTTTTTTAGGGTTCCGTAGCCGAATGGCAAAAAACGGAACCCTTATAGTTTCGTCAAGTCTGTCTGTCTGTCTGTCTGTCTGTCTGTCCGTCCGTATGTCACAGCCACTTTATTCTAAAACTATAAGCATCACATAGCTGAAACTTGGTAGGTAGGTGTATTTTGTTCACCGCTTTCCGATTCAGATACAAAAAGTAAGAAAAAATAATATTTAAGGGGGGGCTCCCATACATGAAACTAAAACCTAAAAATTATTTTTTACTCACACCTATGCGTATGGGGTGTTTATGGATAGGTCTTTTAAAATGATGTTGAGGTTTCTAAAACAATTTTTTCTAAAAGTGTAAGGTTTGAGATATAAACGCTTCCAAAGTGGTAAAATGGGCGTCCCCCCCCCCCCCCCATCTAACTTTTGAACTAAGAAAGTGAAATTTTTGAAAAAAACATATGTTGTAGATCTCAACAAAAACTTGCAACGAAAATTGGTCTGAAGGAGATCGAACCAGTAGTTTTTGAGATATTGCACATTTTTATCAACCGCAAATATAACTTTGTCTTTCATACAAATACTATGAAAAACAAAGTTATTTTTGCTGTCGCAATATATTGTGATGTTTTCGTTAAGTGAAAGTAAGTGGACCCTGAATTCAGTTAAGGGTTGCACGGAACCCTCAGTGCGCGGGTCCGACACGCACTTAACCGGTTTTTGTATTTAAAATACCTATTACGAATACAGTGAATACAGTTTGGAATCAGGGCTCGCGTCAATTCCGTTCGCGAACATTTTCCTTTTGATAATTATATAAATAAATTCACAGATTTAAACACAAACGTACAGTTATAATAACGTAAAAAACTTACAGCATAGAAAAAACTAAATGCATCCAAAGGGTGAAGACATATAGAGGCGGGTAACACGCACTGACCTGCAACGACTAACCAGTGTTGTGCCGTGTTGGCTATTTCATGGAATTGGAATGCTTTATAGAGACTTTTCCGACTCAAGTCTTGATTTGAATCTTGATTTAAAACAATTTTCTAGTGTCAGTCGGTCTTTATTTGGATTGTTGTAACGAATTTCTTAAATATTTCGAGATTAAAAATAGATGACTTGGCACATCACTAGTCAGTCGGTACAGGTTGGTACCGGTTATCTGCCTCTTTATGTCTTCACCCAAATCGTGACTTCCAGAGTAGGTATTTTTTTACGAATGTAAACTCCAAACGGGGACTAAGGGTTATTGGTGGATGATGCCATTGGTTCTGCGCTTGATCTACCACGTGTCATACCAGCTGGATGCTATGAGGATTTATTTACACATAAATGCTTTTTAGTATAACGCTGTTCTTTGATATGATTTGTATTTTGATTTTGTCACAAGTTATTATAGCTGACATTCAGAAAATGTAGTTAAGAAAATTTCGATCAAGATTTCAAGTATTTCATGTATAACAGATGATAAACAAGATAATTTTTATTTAATTATTTGGTTTACACCGGTATTATATCATTTTGTCCATATACATTTTTCAATAATGAAATATTATATGAATATGGACTTGAATAGAACCATGGAACTTCATGGCATTTGCGTACAATTTGAATACAGGATCATATTAACTACATACAAATCACATGAAACGCTTCTATTTAAACAAGCGTTTTACTATACAAGTTAATATAGTACGTGCCATCCACGAAGGCGCGCGCCGCCTTTCGTCCTAATCGTTTATATAAATTTCTGCAAGATTTTTTCAATATTTAATGATATTATAGTGAATATAACTAGTTAATATTTATTACTTCATATTTTTGTATATGCCACACACCCCGTACCCCAAGCTTTCCTCAATCAAAAATGAAAGGCGCGCGCCTTCGTGGATGGCACTATCTATAGTTAGGTTGTGGTTGTAGATTGTGGTAGAAAGAAAAGTAATGTTAAATAAGCAAAATATTGCCCTATTTATTTACTTTATTTTATATAAATAAGGTTATTATTTGCAACCCCACACATATGCAATAGAATTGGTACTATTGCTTATTCTTGGCCTTATTAATTCAGTGTTTGTTTAAAATTTACATTTAACTGTTTGGTGATAGAAACAATTTGCTTATCATATACCACAATTTTATTTTGTGGTAAATTTTTTTTTACTATTATTTTTGTCGATAATTTTGGTCCTAGTATCTGCACATTTTGTTTGATCAAGTTTCGAAAATACAAATTGTGTATGATAAAAGATCTTCGTTATATCTCATTAACCTCTTGAAATAGTCGCCATACATATACATCTTTTTTGTTTATAGTATTAATAAGGATTCCTTTCTATGCAAGTTTACATAACATTGATTATTCATTTAAATACAACTACTAATCGATACAAAAGAACGAATACTTTTTTGTTATAATTAGAGACCATCGACGATCCAAATGCACTATGGCTTTATGCCTGTTGCATAAAGCCTCAAAGCGAATTGGTCGCCGTATAAAAATTGTGCAAAGCGTGATATTTTTAAATTTGGAATTAGTATCATACACGAAATAAAAGAGTAGCAGCGAAGACAACGAGCGACACACCACTCTTACTAATCTGTGGACACACCCTTCCCCTCCGAGCGCTCGGCGCTGTCTGTCAAATCTCGATCGAAGATGAATGTTCGTGACAGCTCCAAATCTCAAATTTATAGGTTACTTTAGTAAGATATTTTGAATATATTGCACAAGATAAAATCAAGAATTTAGATGCTAAGTCAAAGATAGGAACCTCTATAACATTGTTTTATCAAATAACACAGAATAAGTGCAATGTATCTCAGAGATAATCGCCTGTCTTTAGGTGCGTATTTTATGCCAAAACATGGTTTCAATTTTGTCTTCATTTGGAATAACCAGAGCGATAAATAAAAAAAACAGAGTCGACACCTTGTACCTATACGAACGTAATTCCCTTCAAGTTTATGTTATTTCGATAGCTGATGTCAACAAGTGATCTAGAAGAGTCTTTGATTAAAGTAAAATAGCGGAAGATAGGTGACGCGCCACTCGAACGTGGACCGCTAAAATCAGGCCCCCGTCGCCTAATTGCGTCCAGTTACAATCGGGATTGCGTGCGCGGATGACATACGTAAGACGTGTGACGTGAGGAGAAAAATATTATTTTTTCGGGTTAAACGTAACCAAAATGCCTTCGTGTGCTTTCATACGTTGCCCAAACCATTCTAAAAGGAAAAACTAATCGCATGGAATCACATTTCAGTCGTAAGTACACGAAAACTTTAATTTCTAAATTTATTTGTAAACGCAGTCTTTTTTTGACAGCCATTTTTCAGGGCGAGATAGAAATATACGATTCATTGATGTGCGACTAGTTAGGTATGATGATGATTGATGACACATAACGCAACAAATGCTGCTTGTTGAGATTTGTCTACGCGGTACCGTTAGCATAAAATGTCGATCATAATAAATTTATATAATTTAACTTTTACCTGATATTGATTGTTGCTTCTTGATTAATTTTTGTAAAATAGTTTTCAACTTCAATAATGTAAACAATAAAATAATTATGTACTCAAGTTTGTTACAAAAATGACTGTATTAACGTGAAGCTTTTTATAATACGCACCTAATTTGTATAATTGCAGGTCTCTTACGGATACATCGTTGCGTGACGTCAGCGCCATCTATTCATCATGTCAACTGCAGCGGACCAAGTAGCGGACCATTCATTACAAAATAAATTAAACTTGGAAATCATTAATTGGAAAAATCATGTTTTAACAATAAATATTTAAAAATAAACCTATATTTTGTTTTATTTTTGGTAACCCTACTCACGCCAAACATCACTCGACATTTCAAAATAGTAAAGTAATAATAACAAGTAATTTATTAGTTTTCACAAAAAACATGGAACACAATTTCGATCCGATTTGTCTGCTGACGCTTCTTGATTCTCATTGCAAGGAGACGTCAACGTGACAAGAGACATCTCAAAGCGCGCGTTTGTTTCGCTCGCACTACCGTCGTATGAAATGGGTTTGTCTCTGTCGTCAGTAGCGTAAAGTTACACAGCTGTGTGGGTATCTGGTATGTAGTAGTGAGTAGTGCCATTTTTTAGCTGACAATTAGTATGACATGCCGTATCTTCCGCTATTTTACTTTAATCAAAGAGAAGAGTGCGCCAGAAAAACCGTCAATTTGGCTTCTATGATTGCAAATTACAGACATTTTAAAGATTGAATCAAAAATTCAGAGTCGACATCTTATGGAGATAGTTCATTTCTACACAATTCATTCAAAAAAAGTAGTCAGTTTAGTCATTTTTGGGGAGAAATTTTCATTTGAACTTTGTTAGAAGGTAGGTGACAGCAGCCTTAACTAATTGTTTGTAATTTTTATTTTTGCAATGACAGCATTACAGCGTTCCGTTCCACGCACTAATGCCAGTAGCTAACTTGTCAACCATACAAAAATATTTTTGTCTGACTGTTCTACTGAATTAAACGAAACGGAACGTAAAGTTGTCGTCGGTGGTCAACGTGAACAAAATTACTATTTCATCATTCTATTAAATATTACTTTGTTTATTTAACAGAAAGGTTCACAAGAAAACAGACAAGGTATCTTTCACAAAAATTACACAAGTTCTCCGCGCTTGAAATCCGTAATTTCCAAAATGTATAGGTTATGATGGTGATTTTTCTTTTAGATGCCTTTATCCTGTCGATTTTACCAAGAAAAGTATCCTGAGGTGGAAGATGTGGTGATGGTGAACGTCCGGTCGATAGCTGAGATGGGCGCGTACGTTCATCTTCTAGAATACAACAACATTGAGGGCATGATATTGCTTTCCGAGTTGTCGAGAAGACGTATTCGGTCCATCAACAAATTGATCAGAGTAGGAAAAACTGAGCCGGTTGTTGTCATCAGAGTGGATAAAGAAAAAGGTAATAAACTAATTAATATGATAAAATATGAGTATAAAAGATAAATGCAGTTGTGAACTTGGACATTGCCTATGGCTATATCTTAGGAACTTGCTGTCATATCTGAGGAACTACTACGAGTTTAATAGTCATTGATGGTTTTAAAATGTAGGCACTTACATTTTAAACATCAAAACTATTTTGAGTGTTTGAAACAGAGCTTGGAATCACTGATTTATGGTTATAACAACATCTGAATCTTGTTTTAGGTTACATTGATCTGTCCAAGCGTCGTGTCTCAGCAGAAGATATTGAAAAATGTACGGAAAGATATGCAAAAGCCAAGGCAGTCAACTCAATCTTACGGCACGTAGCTGAGCTCCTACACTATGAAAACTCTGAACAGTTAGAAGAGTTGTACAAAAAGACTGCGTGGCACTTTGAAGAGAAATACAAGAAAAAGTCTTTAGCTTATGACTTCTTCAAACAAGCTGCAGTGTAAGTAAATAACACTAAAACTAAAGTACTAAGATTTATGTATATTTTTTAATATTTTTTCTGTCATATTTATTCCCAGAGATCCTTCAGTACTAAATGAATGTGGTCTTGACGAGAAAACGAAAGATGTCCTACTGGCTAACATCAAGAGGAAGCTCACATCACAAGCAGTGAAGATCCGTGCCGACATTGAGTGTGCATGCTACGGCTATGAAGGTATTGACGCTGTGCGAGCTGCGCTGAAGGCTGGCCTCGAGTTGTCCACTGCGGAAATGCCCATTAAAATCAACCTTATTGCCCCACCTTTATATGGTATGTAAATTAATCATGTTGTTTAACTTCAAAATAATTGTACTTATTAGTTCAATCCATTAAATATTTTATTTCTTTTTACTTAAAGTAACATATTGAATGGTGTTTTTTCAGTAATGACCACATCAACTCCCGAAAAAGCGGACGGTCTCAAAATACTTCAGGATGCAATTGACAAGATAAAAGAGAACATCATGGGTGCTGGTGGAGTCTTCAATATACAGATGGCAGTAAGTACTTGACACTGTCATGAGAAGCTTGTTTAAGCAATCTCAGTCTGGTCAGTTAGTCGAAGCTGTGCAGCTCATTTTTTACTGTTGACAATATTTTATTATTATATTTTATGTTTTTGCTCACTACACTGTAGCAAACCATGATCATGCTAGAAATATAGAAGGCGAAAAAAAATAGTATTGAAGACTCTTGACACCTTGCCCACTAGACCGTTCCGTCGCCGACTAACAACGTCGCGTGCCATGCACGGAGCGTTTCGGCACCGTCGAAATACGCTCTCGCTCTATATAACGGTGAGACAGAACACTGTCAATCTATTCAGTGGGCAAGGTAGAGCGTATCGTGTTACTTTTTCTGCCTGACACGTTCCTAGCATGGTACAGTGCATTAGGAAATTACTAGAGATGTACCGACTAGTCGGCCATTTTTGTAGTCGGCGACTAGTCGGCTAAATCCGCCGACTAGTCGGCCCGCTTCTCCCCACCTTCCGTTCTCACTTGCCTAATTGTAATGTTCTTATGTCTCAACTGTACTGTGTGTAATTGATTAGTTTGTGGTGACTAAATAAACAATTTTTTTTTCTCACTCATGTTAATATTCTTAAAAAATAGAGTGATTGAAGAAATTGTATCTTTACTCTTGTTATTTTTTATTATAAGAATCACAGTTTCAGTTTACAATACAATTTAATTATTGGAAGAAAATTTAAATAGGAACTCTTCCTTTAGTCTTTTATAAAATAACAAAATATAGGTTAAAGCAAATAATTATTTGTAATAATAAGTAGGTTCAATTATAGCATAAAAAATAGGAACTCTTCCTTTGACATCCCCACCCAAGTTATTCAATCTCGAAAATCTCGAAATTAATAAAATAAAACAATACTAGAAGTATCTAAGTATATTCTACGAGCCGAGAGCGCGCTCACGAGCATTTCCGACGTCACCCGGATTTTACCCATAGTAATGATCGGTCTAGCCGACTAGTCGACCAAAGTCATAGTCGGCACATCTCTAGAAATTACCTTTATTGTCAACTATACTAACCACTGGTTTTTACAATATTTTTAACGCGCTAACGTCACGCAATGACGTATCAATGAGACCAAGAAATTCGCGCGGTCGGACCGACAGCACGGTAGCTCAATTGGAAGAGCAATTGGCCCGGTTAGCCAGAAAGATGCTGGTTCGAATCCCGCCCGTGCGCAATTTTTGGTTTCATATTTCATCTTTTAAGAATATACTAACCACATTTCCCTTCACAGCCTAAAGTGGTGACGGCGACGGACGAAGCAGAGCTGGCGAGACAGATGGAGCGCGCGGAGGCCGAAAACGCAGAGGTGGCCGGCGACTCCGCCGAGGAGGATGAGGACCAAGGTAAAGCTACTTCTAATAACACAATTTTTTTGAGAAAATTATCACTGATTATTTTGTTGCCGCAATTTCTCATACTTTATTTTATTGTCATGCGCGCCCTACAAATTTAAATACCCACCATGGCAACTAAGCACACGTATCGTAGCCGTCAGTAAACGGTCCGATAATTCCGCCAATGTTAAGTTTGGAGGAGCAAAATGAACTATAGGTAAACCGCTTCATTGAGACTTCGCCTGCGGAGTACAGGGGCGCGGGGGGAGACGATAGCGGGGTGCGGCCGCTCACTAACCGCGCTCTCGTCTCCCCTCGCACCCCGCCGCCCCGCAGGCGAGGTCTAAATTTCGCGGTCTACCTATAGACTGAATTATCGACACAGTTTTACTTTGCGAACACCAGATGGCGCTCGGAAAACGCTGAGGCATTATTATTTCACGCTGTGTGTGTGTGTGTCATCTTTAAAAAATATTGAGAGCGAATCTTCTTATCAATAAAATCACTCATCAATTCAATTTCTGTCACCGTTTTTTAAGCGCCAACTGGTCGAATGAATTAATGATTTATTTGACACACAAGAGGAACTAGTGTTCAACCGGTATAACCGTGTCGAGACCTCCACAACTAAAGGGTTAACTCATAAAAAGAAGAAACAAAAATAACATCAATTATAAGCCTATCAGCAATATAAGAATTCTTTCTGAATAATTCTGCCATATTACATTTGAAATGCTTTAGATTTGCAACATATCTTAGATTTTTTCCTATTTTTATTATTACTGCTTCAATAAAGCTTTTTTGGCATAACCACATTTCTCATCTGTGATTAACACCAAATGGTAAGCATGTTTCTGTTTACTATAATTGCAACATTACTAATTATAAATAACAATGATGACACTATGAACTTCTAATATATTTTAAAACAAATCAATTGAAATACATTGTAATTATTTTTTTTACTTTTTAAATTGCTCTGTCCACACCTTAATGATTTCACACATGTGAAATAAGTGCTATTTAGATTAATGTTTCAAATTATTAGCAATAATTTTCATTAATTATGGCAAATACAGTTGTATTTGCCATAATTAATGGAAATTCCGTAACTACGGATCACTGAATGAGAGTGTTTTAAAAGGGGGACTAAGAAAATAAATGTTAAATCTTTAATAACTTGTGTACTTACTACTCTTTTCCTAACAAAACTTGACTGCGGTTAATTCATATCCAGCAGTTAATTTATTATTGTTTTTAGGTATGGGAGACGCCGGCGTCGACGAGCCTCAACAGAATGGCGCTTCGGACGACGAAGATGACAACTAAATACTATACTATCATGATAGCCTCATGTTAATACTATAATATACACACGTTTTATACACGTATGCCTTTTATTTTGTTTAGAACCTATTCAATCACTATTTTTAATAAAAAACCGTTTCCTATCGCTTGCGCCATTTGAGCACATTCCAAAAAAGATAGTACCAAGTTTTAACCAAGACGAAGGAACAAATTAATAAGTATGCCTCCATTATTGAAAGCTATCATTGTAACAATATTTTGAAATTGGACGGTTAATACCTCAGTACGTTTATAAGCCTGATTATTACTGGACACTTACTGGACTCTTTGGAATAAGTAATAATAAGTAAATGTCGAGTTTAGTATTATAGGGGAAAATATAATACTAAACTCGACAAAAGATTTCTCTACTAGATTTCTTACAAGTTGATTTACTGTGATATTCGTTTCTAAATAATAAGCAAAGTTACACAATAACGTTACGTATACCATGTCGTTTATTTACAAAATAAAACTATAGACTCCGTTGCACCACCTTCCCATAACTGTAACATGTGCTTCTAATATCTATCGAACGAACTATACATAATAAATAACAAGTATCGGTCAAACTATACAAAATTGGTAACGGTTACGGAATAAGGTTGTGCAACTGAGCCCTAAACTTAACAATTCACAACACATAAAATAGTCGTCATAATTATAAAATAATAAAATTGTACTAAAATGTCACTAATTCTCCTAAAAACCACTGTCAAACTATTCACAGATCATTGTACGTATATTTAATTTAAACTTTTTTACCGTTGATGGTATGGAGTTTACTTCTGTGTATTTTATCAAAGAAAAGTAAACCCGCAGCGCGCTCTATTGTTTCTGGTGGTACCTGAAACATAAATGTACAGATTAAAATAGGTGCACAGTGCACCTTAACTGTGAGAGAGTGGCTCGGGACGCGGCTACCAATCGCAGCCACTAATGGCTAAGTGACTACTTAAAAGAAATCCGAGTTTGCGCGCGATACGAGCGTCAAAACGCCTGTGGCTCGTACACTCAGTTTTGCGCGCCGATGCTGCAATACAAATTGTATGGAAAACACTCGTTCGTAACTTGTGGTCGTTTTTTAGTAACGATAGATTCCATATAATCGGGACAGCTAGAGACGATAGTCGTCTAACAAGTTTGGACAACAGTCGTCCAACTTTAATTTATAAGTAACGACATAGTGGGAACGTGCCCTTGTTGATTTAGAAAGCTATAAATATCATTTGATTTATAGATATAGAGGTCATCGTCGCCTTATCACCATAAGAGTCAAATACGCTTGCACTTAATGTCGTCTTCTTTAAAAAGTAATTACGTCGTGTGTGCAGGCGACTTTCGTTGAAAGTGGTAAGGCGGCTGTGTCCTCAATACGTACCTTAAACGCAGCGACGGGCGTCTCATCGGGTATCCTCTGGTTGGGCATGACGTAGGCCTCCATGTCGAGGGCCCCGCCCGGCGCCTCGCAGACCACCACTTTGTAGAAATGCGTCGGCACCGCTACCGTGTTCGCGCCTATCACTTGGTACCTGACGTATGATTTGCCGTCCGATTCGCGTCTGCAAAGAGCAGATTCGTGATAAATCAATCAATTGTCTTTCAAAATGGATCTGATAGATTTGAAACCGATGTGTCTATGATATACGACTATGTAAAAATTTTACAAATTGGTTTTATTTGAAAGAGTCTATTTGCTTTTAAACCTCTTTCTTTCTTGTAAATATAGGTGTTTTTAATGCACAAAACAACAGATGCGAGAAATAAAACAATAGGCACAATTAGATAAATGATAAGTACAATTTTAAATTGTCAAACTAATACAGTCATATCTCTTTCTGAGAGATTGATTGTCTATCATTTAAATTATTTATTTATTATTTATTGCACAAACAAATGAAAGTATAAATGGCGGATTTAATGCTTAAAGCATTCTCTACCAGTCAACCATTAGACGAGGCAGAAACAATTTCTGATGTCTCCATTATGTTTTCTTACCTGGGCAGATATAAAGGTCCCGTGCAGCAGTACACATTGTCGTACACCTTGGTTAGATTCCTCACATGTTTCTCAAGCCTGTTCCATGCGTGTCTGTTGAAGCCGTCTCCTACCTGTTAGTAATAGAATCCATTTATTACAACTACAGCACAGTATACGGACAAACATCTTTAGAAAAGCTCTGTCAAAAATATGCAACATTTTAAAAGTTTTACCAAGACCCTATCTGAGGCCTTACTCTGCAATACAATGTTGTGTTTCCCAATCTAGCCGTCTTTGTCGCTCATGCTGGTATGGCCTTGCGAGGGAAGAGATGTCGGTATTATAAATAAAATCTTGGCAAAGTTTAAAGAGTACGGCCCCTGACTGGGTACAAGGTAAATAATGGAAGTGTAGTAAATAGTACGTACGTAGGTACGTACGAATCGCGCACCCAACATTTTTTTTATTCAGTCATCGCGAGATATATGTCGCTATTTACGTAAACATTGCTAAACGTAAAATTCGTATCAGCTTTTACGCAAATAGTTGTACGATTTTGTTGAGGTAATATCGTTCTTTAGATGGTAATAATAGTCCCTCTAGCCGATTTCGACTACGGTGGCCAGTCCCAACGACCAACCGACTGCGCGGGACATAATATTATAGTGCACAAGTGTGTGCGCAAACACTCACTCACTCTCTATTCCTTTCACTCTCATAGCCCGATTGGACAGCAATCTGACACGACCGGAGAGAGATCAGGCGCAGGACCAACGGCTTTACGTGCATTCCGAGGCACGGGGGTGAAACACCGCCAACTTCCAAACTCCGGGCTTCCCTGAGAATTTCTGAACAGAAAAACTCTTTTGGCCTGACTCGGGACCTCTGGCGCAGCCGTCGCTTTAAAACGCGACCCTCTAACCGCTGCGCCACCGTTCTTTAGATAAGACTGCTTTAAATCATTTTTATTTACCTGTGGCGCCATATTGGTAAGGTAGAACGTCTGCTCGACGTGTTTCTGCGCTATTCGGTGGTTGCCTGCCGCAGCCATGTGGCCTCGGTCGAATCCCGACCCCTTGTAGTCACTGTTCTGTGATCTGCAAGGACATCAACTTGATCAAATAATTTAAAAATATCGCCTGAATAGGTATGAAACGTATAAAATCAACTGCTGCTAATGCTGCTAGAGTCTGACTAAGCCAATGGCAATAGATTTTAGGAATACAAACCATATTAAAATGCGTATAATATCATAGGCGATTGCTGCTGATCAACAGAGTTGTTGGTGGAGGTCATTGATGTCCTTTAGTACTAAAGTAATAATTACCTCATATACCTATGATTTATCAGAATCACCACCGCCGCCTAATCCTAAAACCCTATAGCTTAAATCACTTACACCTTATGTCGTCTTTTGAAGTGACGCTCATTTTGTGTCGTGTGCGCAAGCGATTTTCATTTATTAAAGTGTAGCACTGACATCACCACCATGTTTGGTAAAGTGTGATATTTATTTAGAGGTCAGTCTTGTCGAGAGTTTTTAACCCCAAATTGGAGAAGATAGTTTTACTTACTTACTTACTTCGCTGGCTCAGCGACCTGAAGTAGATCTTGGCCTCTGACATTAAAGTGCGCCATTATTCCCTATTCTGTGCCAAATCTGACCAGTCGGACATAGCTCTTTCAGGTCTTTGGCGACAAATACTAATACGAATACTATTTGATTTTCAGATAGTTTTGGGTAAGTAATATCAAATTCTTGTTCCAGTCAAGAAATGCGGCCTATCACTTCAAGAATACAAACAGCAGAGAAACGCAGTGAACAACGCAAGACCAAGAGAAACCAACCCACTGAAGATGGCAATCGTCACCGAATCGGGTGCGGAGTTGGAAGTGGTACAATTCGAATCGGTCATCTACCAACTATCGAGGCTTCTCATCCAGGAACTGAACAATCCAGACACGAATATAAGGCCTAAATTCAGAGGGAAACCCCTTCGCATTAGAGGAGATGTACATGTCTGGTGTGACAATGAAGAAACTTTTGTCTGGCTTAAGAATGCAGTACTTGGCATGCGCAAGACATGGAGTGGCCCTCCACTCAATATTGTAAGGGTAGTAGATCTGCCGAAGCTTGTGAGATGCAGTCTAGCCCTGCCTCACAGGATTACAACAATCAACAATATTCGAGGCTTGCTTGGCAAACAGAATGAATGGGCAGACTGCCATTTGTGGAAGTTATACCACACGAGAATTCTCAAAAACAGAACTGACCTGATGTTTGGCATTCCAGAGTATGTAATTGAGAGGCTGCTGGAAAAAGAAAGGAGGCTATCCTATATGTTTGGGTCAGTTTACATACGGTTCTTTCACCCAGATAATACACTTTCTGATGTGCCTCCTGATGATAATGGCACAAAAACTGTTCCATCAAAATGTGACACCCGATGTAGTGATTCATAATAACAAACATCAAAATCACCCCCAGCAAATAAGACACCGTTAAGACATCAACATGAAGCTATAGAGTTAACTGTTTTTTTTATAAGCATTTAAATTGTATGTTACTGCTATTTTAGTGCATAAAAAGCTTTTGCCTAATACTAAAGGCCTGTATGCTTTTAAGCATCATTTTGTTTTGTTGTTGTGGAACACTGTTTTTTTTTATCAGTATCAAGATATTAGATAGACATAATTAGCATTTAAACAAATACATACTGTGATTTACTTGACTCTACTGTTTAGCTTTTTACCTAAATAAAAAAAGTATGTAGGTATTTACCTGAAGAATGGATGGATACTTTCATCAGGGGTGAAGTCACATTTGCTCCTGTCCACTTGATCGTTCTTAGCTACATGAGCCTTGGTCAAATGCTCAAATACCCAGTTTGGGACTCTGTTGCGACGGTCATATGACAATACAAAGTCATCATATGAACGAACATTGTCTAAGCTAGGGAAGCCATACTTCATTATTTGGGATACCTGAAAAATATAGTCTGTTTAGTAAACTAAGCTCAAAATATTACTCTAAATACCTAAATACAAATTATTACTGAATAAAAATGATAAAATTAGCTTGTTTTTTATTTTGACTAAGTTGTCAGGGTCTAGCAGGCTACGTCAACGAGAGTGGACACTATGAAGAGTCTAGCTGTTCTTTTAGATAGAGAACTTGCTTGGCTTAAGAATCTCAAGGCTCAGTCAGTTTAAGGGCGATATAGTAAATTATTTTCAAAATGTAGACAATAGTCAAGGTTTTTTCAAAAAACAAAGGGAGGATTTACGTCATCAAACAAACTGGGAAGGCTGACATCTATTTATTTGTGAAGTTTTATTTATTATAGTGAAGGTATAGAAGTAAAACGCCTCAAAGATAAAATTAAATTGACATAACTTACGCGATCTTTCGGCGTGCCACTATCTGTGTATGGGGCTGCAGCAGACACTGTCCCAAATATGGGCAGTCCCGGCATGTTCTTGACTGCCTTTCCATCGATCACTATAGACTCATTTTCGTTACTTTTACCCCTATAATGCCCAGCGTAATAACCGGCTAAACCAACTGAACTTAACTGGGCAAATTGTACAAGTTTCTTACGAAACATTGTGGCGAGTCTTGGTCAGCCTATCTAAATTTCAATATTTATGTCTTTTTTATGTTTGCCTAAGAAATTCCAATTATTTGTATTTTTATCGTTTCCAGATAGGTTATATTCGCCAGACGGCAGACACCTCAAACGTCAAAGTGATAACGGAGTCAGCTGATTGTCATATCAAGGAAAGTCCGAATTTATTTCTTTAGTTTTTTCAAGGTAATAACGTCTATCTAACCAATGCAATGGAAATCCAGTATCCTTTGAGTATATAGCCCCTGGAGATGCCATACACGGGCGACCCCCTCCGGCAAAGTACGTTGGTCAACTGTTCAAACGCGTTATATAAAACTACTTGAAGTCGCTACACCGCCATTTTGCATCGTTCCGTATCGCGTGACGCTTCTCTTGAAAAATGGTACTGCACAAGTATTCTCATGTAAAAGGCGATCTGACAGCTCAAATTCGCAACAAGATCGCGTTTCCTACCATAGTTAAGTATTTTTAGTAACTATTAAATGTGTATTTAAGTACAATTTCCATTTAAAGAAAAAACCGTTGCGATACGTAAACGACAGAAAAATGTAAACATGAATACAGTGGTACGGAGGTGAATCGGTCTTAGTGATGTGACTCAACATAATCATTCACTCACTGGCCTTACTGGAGTTAGTTTTATAATCAGTTTTTTTAATTAGATTTTGAATTAAGTAGTAAGTATAATGTATGTATATTTAAATCTTGTACGGTAAATAAGAAAAAAATACTTTCTTATCCTCTGGTCATACGATGTTGAAATTTAGTCTGAAAATGAAAAGAATTATTGTTGGCTATAAAAATATTTCGAGGTAAAAGGAATATATTTGGTCCGGGATTATGACTGTATATGTTATATACTATATACAGGGCTACAGGCTTACAGGTTAAGTCGACCTAAATCCTGTAAGACGTGGCAGTTTACGTCATGCCTGACTGATTTGACTATCGAACCCTATATTCAAAACTTTACCGTTAAGTTATCGGACTTTTAATTTATTTTATAAAAACTCCCGAGTTTTGTCTATTGCTCCCCTTTTTCGTGTTTTGTCCCTCAACTTAGTATTCTTTTCGCCAATTTTTGTTTAGTATATTAGTTGCTTTATTATTTTTAACACTACATCACAAGTAACTGAACCAACTAAGTCTAAAAGCCTTATTGAAATCCTTGAGTGGTTTAAGTATAGATCTGCCAGCTGCTGCATATTTCCTTTAATCACATTAAATTATTGGCTTTTGGGTTCTACCGATATGTACGTACATATCGGTTTTTAACCGACTTAAAAAACAAACATTTATGTTTGGCTTTTTAGTTTTTTTCAAATCGGTTTTTTCATTATTATTTATTATTGTTCCAGGACAACCCTAGTGCAATCCTAATGCAGCCAGTGTAAAACGAAAAATGATTTCTTGAGACAAATATTCGTAGATGTGCATTACCTGTGTTATTCTGTCTTAACTTTTTACGTAAATTAACGTTTATAGAATAGAATAATCAAAATGTGTAATTTGAAGCTCATTAGTAAATATATATCATATATTAAGAGGCTTCGATTTGGACTAATCTACCTGTTAAATAAATATTCATTTAACAGGTAGATTAGTCCAAATCCAAATATTCATTTGTTGGGGTTATTTCGCTGTAATGGACAACAATCAATCACCGATCAAGTCACTATGTATCAGGATTACTATTTCTTAAAAATATACACATATTCACAACTTGAATTTATAAAAAATCACATGAAAGAAATTTTCAGCGAGAATCATTCAGTTCATTCAGCAAACTGATCTGACTCATTCTTCGCGTGTCACATCACTATCTTGTTCGTATGTATGCTGCGTAGTTACGTGAAAACTCTGATTGTGTGCGTGTAATGTTTCATGTGTTGAATTTTTTTGTAGTGTGCGTTTATCGCCACAGCAAAATTTGTGTCTGTTGAGTTATTCATCTAATGGTGGTGTGCTGTACGTGTTTACCTCACTCCCCCCTAAAAGTGGTGAAAAAATTTGTTAGACGCGTGTCCGTATTGGCATCTCCAGGGGGCTATATACTCAAAGCCAGTATCACATCATGTAGGGTATTTTAAGCTTGTGTATTAAGTTTATTTACTACGCAAATAAAATAAAGTTGATGTTCCAAAACTTTTTTTAGTAGATAACATCAAATAGTAATAATAATTTAGAAACGTATCTTAAAACTAGTGCTCCTGAAAAGTTCGGACCCAAATGCACAAATGAATGTTCAGTTCTTCTGTCATTTTTCTAGCTGTTAGAATTCTTGTTCCATTTCGTAAAAAAATATACCGTACCTTCAAAATTGAGGAAATGACGAAAAAAATTTAAAAACACCATATGAATTTAAATAAATTAAAGGAATTTTGGAAAAAGTGCTACTGCACTGTGTGAGGTATATGAGGTCTTATTCTTACGTGAATTACTATTTTCCTGCAACTGCAAATATTTATTTAATTAATTCTGTCCTGCTTGCACTCCTCTACTACTGTGTTTGTGTTGTGCAGTGTCTCAACTTATACCTAAAATATTGCTTTAAATGTGTCAGCCATGACCATTATATTCAGAAGCAACCGAATATTTGCCTCAATTCTCCACCGGTGCAAATACAGCACAGCACCGAAATCTGTGTCCACAGTACGAATAGGCGAGAAAGAATTTATTTCTGATGATTACACTAATGTCACTCCAAAGATCATATCGTATTTGGGGCGCAACCTACATTTACAGAAACATAACCCTCTGTCGATGGTCCGGCAGAGAATAGTGAACTATTTCTACAAATCTTTTACGCAGAGAGGTAACCCAGCTTTCAGCGTTTATGATAACTTGTCACCTATAGTCAGTGCAAAACAGAACTTCGATGATTTGCTGATACCATTGGATCACCCAAGTAGAGCTAAATCAGACTGCTATTATGTAAATAAAAATGTCCTGTTCCGAGCTCATATGACTGCGCACCAGAGTGAATTGCTCAGAGCAGGCTTGGACAACTTCCTGATGATTGGTGATGTTTACAGACGTGATGAGATTGACTCTACCCATTTTCCTGTATTTCATCAAGTGAGACAAGTTTTTATATTATTATGTTTTTACTTTTTTTTCTTTGTATATTCAAACTTATTTTTAATTGATTGTGTATATTTTTCTTAATTACTTCCTATGCTATTCTAGGTGGATGCAGTAAGATCACAACGCAAAGAGGAACTTTTTGCAGACCACCCAGATTTAGAAGTATTTGAGCCGGCATTTGATCCAAATAATCCTTACAAATTCGTCAACAATATCAATGACCCAAGCAAGCAAAGTTGCCACACTCTGGAAGCTACAAAGCTAATGGAAGGCCAACTGAAGAACCACCTCATTGGTCTAGTTCATGCATTATTTGGTAAAAATGTAAAACATAGATGGGTTGAAGCATACTTCCCTTTCACACACCCATCCTGGGAACTTGAAATATTCTATGAAAACAAATGGTTGGAGGTATTAGGCTGTGGTATAGTTCGAAATGAAATACTGGTTGCTGCTGGACCTAATAACAGTATAGCATATGCTTTTGGCTTAGGATTAGAAAGACTGGCAATGGCGTTGTACAAAATTCCTGACATCAGATTAATGTGGAGCTCAGATTCCGGGTTCCTAAGCCAGTTCCAAGGCAAGGATGTTGATGCAAAGATAACTTACAAGCCTGTATCTTCATACCCTCAGTGTAAAAATGATATTTCATTCTGGTTGCCTCCAAATCTGAGTGTGGACACTTTTATGAGCAATGATTTCTATGATTTAGTTAGGGATATTGGTGGAGATGTTGTAGAACAGGTTAGTGAACTTATATAAGAGTACATACAGGGTGTCCCAAAAAATTGTGTCAAGCCAAAATCTAGAGGTAGAGCATCACTAGGGCTGTCCAAATCACCCCCATGTATGTTCCGCAATTTTTGATAGTTTTTGGTGTTGCGCAAATAGTTAAGGTACATAGCTACATGCCTGTTTACATATTTTTCTTTAGTAGATAAATACTATGACTAGCTGATTTAGTAGTATTTCCATAAAAATCTCTCATTAACCTTTTATTTAGAAAATTCCGGGACAGTAAACACCTACAGGTGTGAAAACAATAAAACATCTATTGTGTCTGGAATAGTGTCCCAGAACGTGCTAACGGTAACAACATGTTAATCTGTTTAATGTTTCCACTTTCCAGGTAAAACTCAAAGATAAGTTTGTACACCCAAAAACACAGAAGCACAGCCATTGCTACACTATTGTATATAGGCACCTGGAACGGACCCTCACACAAGCGGAAGTCAACGAAGTACATAAGGCCATAGAGACTGCAGCCGTGGAAGCATTCAATGTTGTTATTAGGTAGACTTTGTGAATATAAAGTTAGATTTTAAAATATTTTTTTATTAAACTTGATCTAGTCATTCATTAACCATGCTTAAATTGATCCTTTCACTTAAATCAAAATGATTTTTATTTGTTTATTTTTATCTCTAGTTCCAAATTTAGGCACATAGGTAATTAATAATTGTTAGTCGGTGAATTCAGTGATCCCTTTTCCTAATGTGATTAATCAATCTCAGCATAGCCTGATGTTCAATAGAATTTGGATTAATGATGATAATAGTTGTTTAAAAAAACAGTTACACATGTGAATTTTCTTTTTATTTACATTTATAAACCTTTTTCACATAAACCCTCACACGCCGGTAACAAATAAACATATTTGCAATCCATAGAAAAATACACAGCACAATGCATTACACCATTATTATTATTTTCACAATCTCTTTTTCTATCTTGGAAGTGTTAATTATGTTTATGTGAAACTAGATAACCAGGCAATTTCTAATAGTTTTTCTGATATTTGTTGCTGCTTAAGTAATATTCACCAAAATCGGTCCAGCCGATCTCGAATCATAAATGGAGTAACTTAACACTAATATCTGTTAAATTAATGACATTCAAAACAAACACTTAACTATTAACTCTCTTACAACATGCTTCTAACTGACCTTCTTTTATACACACGTGCTAACTAAACAGCCGACCACACAAAGAAATCGATAGGAAATAGATATTAAATAAAAAAAAGGATCTTCTTCATCAAACAGTGTGCCTATACAGAACATAATTAAACTATACAAGGTTCAAGAACAATATAAGTAGACCGCTTCATTGAGACCTCGCCTGCGGGGCGGCGGGGTGCGGGGGGAGACGAGAGAGCGGCCAGTGAGAGCGCGCACCCCTCGCGTGACCTCCCCCCGCACCCCGCCACCCCGCAGGCGAAGTCACAATGAAGTGATTTACGTATACATGGTATACTCATTCATTAGGCCCTTACAGAAGTTACAAATATCTTGTGTTGAAATATTAGTTTTAATGAAAAGAACATAAAAGATAATAGTCTATCTATATACCTACATGCTAGTTTCTTTTGAGATGGAAACAGAAAACTTCTTATCTGCCTTGGATCCATTAAACTTTTAAAGTAACAACGGGTTTGGTTTAACACTTACTAAAATATGTCACAGCTTATTAAAATACTATATAATTATTGTTTGTAGGATACAATAATTTTCACTCAAATACACGAATGCCATTTCTATACAATACTAGCGGTCCCAGCGAACTTCGTTTCGCATCCAGCCCCGTCCCGCCCCGGCCCCGTTTTATGGGAATTTTTCTTTGCTATAAACCTCACGGAGCCCGAGACCTTTCCAACGAATGCAAAACCGTGGAAATCGGTTCGTGCGTTCTGGAGTTATAGCGTCAGGGAGGAAAACCCGACTTATTTTTATATAGTAGAAGATTTACATGAAATCACTATTCATGATCATGACAGAAAACAGTAATGAAAATTCTATTGCACTACCTACTTAAATTATAGAATTAGTCTTCCGAGATTGTGATGAATTTTTCTGATAAACTATAAAATACCCTCCGAAAAAACAGTAAAATCGAATACATTTGATTTTACTCCCATAAATATGAAAAGTTCAATTATAGTAATAGTTTTGAAGACGCGTATGGCGCGCTACATAGTCGAATAAGGTAACATAATTATACACTTTCCAGTACGTTCCTACAAAATTAAATAAAAATATCACAGTCCACTCATTAAATGAGGGAAACCATTAGACAATATTAAGTAAAACATATCTTTTGTGGTAATACCTTAACTTATTTACGTAGGCTTACTTACTATACTAGTGTATTAACTAAGATAAGAAGAGGTACATACAACCAATATTAAAATGTTATTATTATAACACACATAATTTAAAATATCACTAACACAGTATTAAAGAGTGACGTCTTTGTTTCAAACAATATTTACAAACAAACAAAATTTTAATAACACCACAAATAACATATTTTTAGACACCTGACGTGTCATTTTAAACCAATAAAATTGTTTACATTATCATTACAAACCAGTTCTATTTTAAAACCCGAGAATGCAGTTCTCATCATCATCATCATCTTCGTCCATACCTTCCACCACTTGCAACGCCGGCACTAAGTTTATATCTTCCTCAGATTCGTCCTCGCCGATCATTTCTGATTCGGCTGCAACTGATTCTTCTCCAACATTCACTTCCTCTGCAACATCCACTTGCTCCATTTCCATCACACCTACATCCTCTGTCACCGCCATTCGCGTATCGACATCCTCTTCTGGCCTTATATCAGTATCTTTTGTGGTATCTGCCACAACTTCCATTTCACCTGCAATTTCTTTACTAACCGCTTCAGATTCAATTTGTTGCTCTGACCTGATAGCGACCTCTTCCTCTCCACCTCCTTCTTGCTGGGCCTCATTTACTCTCATCCGCTTAGCTTTGCTGGCCAGAGGTTCGTCATCACTCTCATTGTCACTAGAACTATCCATCTCGGATCCCCAGCTCTCAGGATCTTTCCATATGTATTGGTCGAGTTCGGATGAATCGAGGCTACTTTCATCTATTTCTTGTAGACTTCCCGTCTCTGGTGTCTCACTGGCTTGAGAATCTCGAGGAAGACTCATCGACGGCTCGCCCCACTCGAGCTGGGTCATCTCCTGCTTTCTTTTTTGTTTGACTTGGACAGTAACACTTTCGGGTAAACCGCGACCTAAGTTAGTTAATTTCAGTTGTGTACTAGCCGCAGCATTTTGCACATCAGTGTTACTTTTCTTTTTCAAGATACGTATAGCCTTGAACAGTTTCAGCGGTTTCACCGGTTGGGCCGGTTGCTGCCAACTGTTGGGTTTCAAGAGTGATCTGTTGGTTCTTATTACAGACGACGGCAAAACCTCCTCGTTTAGGGTGACGACATTTTTATTTGTCCTGATCGTGTGCGCCGGCAGCGCCGCCTCGTCCAGCGCTGGTACTTCGTCGAGCAATTCAACCTCGTCGGTGTCGTCGGTCAGGTCCACCACAGATTTATTTATTATCGGAGTCAATATCGGTGGTTTGTTTTTCTTTATGCACACGGCTATCTTCGAAAGGGTGCCGAGAAGCAGGTCCAGTTTGAAGAATTTCCCGTTACGTTCGCACGCATATTTAAGCTGGCTGAATGATGTGATCGGAGTGAGTTCGGGAAGGCTCGGCACGGCAGAGGCGATACTGACATTAGACGCCGCGTCGGTCTCTTGCGAAGCGTCCGAGGTGTCCGCGGGGACATCTAAAACTGGCACGGCAGGTATGAAACCTGGTGGCTCAGCCGTATTTTCGATCGGTGCGTTTCGAATGTCTTCTTCAGATATACCC